>MU769091.1:28551-216950 GCA_026770625.1 Nicotiana glauca
GCAAGTATTGTTGTAACGTGAAACACTTGTGAATTGTGGAATATGATGGAAATAGTATTTATGGTTATGGAAACACTTGTAAATTATTGTTGCTACTCCTTAAGAAGTGTTGTTGTCATCTTTGTGAATTGTTCATTGCTGTTGTTGTGATTGTTTGTGAATTGAAAATGTACGGTGGGATTGGGTTGCGCGCCGCAACAGAAGTAATAAGGTGCAGGTTGTGGTGATAACGGTGGCCGAGGTAATAAGGATGGAAAATGATCGAAATCACTATTGAAATGAAAATATGAGAAAAAATGTAAAATCTATTGATGTGGAAATGTGGAAGGGAAACGGGAGAGTTTGTAAAACTTTTTTGGCTTGATTGTTCTTTCTTTATGTAATTGATTGTTGTTTCTGTTACTGTTACTTACTTGTCTATGGCTTGAGTTTACTTGGCGCAAAGTTTGTTATACATACCAGTACAATTCAAGTGTACTGACGTCCCTTTTGCCGGGGGCGCTACATTCGTGTTATGATTGTAGGTGGATCTGCAGCAGGTACTCCAGCCCACCGATCGTAGCTCCCTCTTCGCCTTCCGTCAGTTGTTTTGGTCAGCCCCATTCCTCTCGGGGCCCTACGTGGCTCAGGCCGTTTGTTTTTGTAGTTTTGTTTTGCTGTTGTAAAAGGTATAGCCGGAGTCTTGTTACCGACAAATATTGTAGTAACTTCTTTCATCTGTAGAGGCTCTGTAGACAGGAAATGTGGGTCATGAACTTATGTAATATGTATTTTGTATATAGGGGCAACGTAAAATGTAAGCCACGCTAGTAACCATGTACCTTGTTTATGTTTTGAAATGAATTGGTGTTCTAAATTAATCGTATGGTCATTTCACTAGGCTAATAAGTAATGGAAGATGTGGGGTAGTACGTGGGATAGGAAAGGCACCTAGGTTCGCTAGACTGGGGATACCCGCTCGAGTGCCGGTTATGTCCCTCGAGTTTGGTGCGTGACAAAGGACAAGTAAAACTTCTGTCAAAATTTTGAGCAAAGGAACTCGAAATCCGGATTTGACGATTTGAATAGGTTTGTATGATGATTTCGGACTTGGGCGTAAGTTGTGACTGGGTTTTTGATGAACCGGGAGAATTTGGCACCTAATATTGAAAATTTGTTCTTTGAAAGTTTTAAGGTCTTTGAATTTGCTTTGGAGTAGGTTTTGGTGATATCGAGGTCTGAATGGAGTTCTGAGATAGCTAATAGTTCCCTAATGTCATTTAAGACTTGCACGCAAAATTTTGCATCATTCCGAGTAGTCTAAGTATGATTCGACACGTTCGTAGCGATTTAGAAACTTGAAGTTCATAGTTTGATCCAATTTTGTTTTAGGGGGTGATTCTTGGTTTTGTTGTTGTTTTATGCGTTTCGAGAGTTTGAACAATTCCGTATTATGTTTATATAAATGTTGGAGTAGTTGGACGGGATCCCTTGGGGTTCGGGTGCATTTCGAACTGCTTGGAGTTAAGCTAAAACACACCAGACTTGTGCATATTGTTTCCTTCTTCGCGAATGCAGTCAGAATTTTCCGTTCGTGATAAAGGATTTGGAAAACTGTGGGTTGGGGGCTTTTGACCTTCACATTTGCGTGAGCAAGATTGTGTTTGCCAAGGTTAGGATCCTCTACCCTTTGCATTAGCATGACCTGGCCCGCATCCGTGTAGAAGAGGCTGAGCTGGGTGGCCGCTGATCTTTCTTTGCATTTGTGAAGAAGACATCGCATTCACGTAGGGTAGACCAAGTGAGCCTCTATGTTCGCGATGCTTCTGTCATGTTCGCGACGGGTAAAATTCCTGGGCCTGACCATTTTCATTCGCGATAGCGAAGCTTCTTCCGCGATCGTGATGAAGACTGACTTGAGTAGAAACATATTAAAATGGGTTTTAGGCCATTTTTGCTCATTTTCTTCCATTGTTGGGCGATTCTTAGAGCTCCTAGAGAGAGGATTTCACATAGCACATGAGGTAAGTAATTTCTACACAATATGAGTTAAATACATAGTTTATGGGTAGATTATAATATGTACATTAGTGAAAATCATGGCTTTAGGTGAAACAACAACAACAACCCAGTAAAATCTCACTAATGGGGTCTGGGAAGGGTAGTGTGTACACAAACCTTACCCCTACCCCGAAGGAGTCAAGAGTCAGTTTCTGAAAGACCCTTGGCTCATGAAAACAAAAAGACAAAAGGAGACAATATTAGCATCACCACAAAAATCATAGGAAAAATAGAAAAAACATGAAATCAAGAAGAAAGATGCAAAGCAAAAACAATAACTAGTAAATAGGTCATGCACTGAAAAGTGGAATAGTAAGATACAACATTGCCACTAGCTATCTTAGACAGAAACCCTACCAGACTGGTCTTACAATGGTACAAAGTAAGAAATGACTCAACTACCTCCAAACCTAATACCCTAATACTCGACCTCCACATCTTCCTATCAAGTGTCATGTCCTCGAAAATCTGAAGCCTCTTTATATCCTTCCTAATCACCTCTCCCCAGTACTTCATACGCCGCCCTATACCTCTTTTAGTTCCCTCCACAACAAGCCGCTCACATATCCTTACCTGAGCATCTGGGCTTCTCCTCTGAACATGCCTAAATCATCTGAGCCCCGCTTCCCGCATCATGTCATTAATAGGAGCCATGTGAACCTTCTCCAGAATATCATCATTCCTAATCTTATCCATCCTAGTGTTGTCGCACATCCATCTCAACATCCACATTTTGCTACTTTCATCTTTTGGATATGTGAGTTCTTAATAGGCCAACACTCATCCCCATGCATTATTGCCGGTCTAACCACCATTTTATAGAACTTACCTTTGAGTATCGTGGCACTCTCTTATCATACAAGACTCTAGATGCTAACCTCCACTTAATCCATCCTACCCAATACGGTATGTGACATCCTCGTCAATTGCCCCTTCCCCCCAGATGACTAACCCAAGGTTCTTGAAGATGCCTCAATGGGATGACCTGTGATTCAAGACTCACATCCACATCAAATTCCCCCGGCTCAGCACTGAACTTACACTCCAGGTATTTCGTCATCACCCTGCTCAGCTAAAACCCTTAGAATCAAGAGCCTGTCTCCAAACCTCCAACCTCTCATTAACACCGACCCACGACTCATCAATGAGAACTATATGGTGTGTTAACACATCCATCACCGTGGCGAACAACAATGGACTGAGCGCAGAACCTTGGTGTAACCCCAATACAATAGGAAAATGATTAGAGTCCCCTCATACTGTCCTAACTCGAGTCTTTCCCCATCATACATTTCCTTAATCCCCATAATCTAAGGAACCAACACACCTTTTGCCTCCAAGCATCTCCAGAGAACTTCTCTAGGAACCTTGTCATATACTTTCTCTAGGTCAATAAACACCATGTGCAGATCCTTCTTCCTCTCTCTATACAGTTCCCTAAACCTACTAAAATGGTTTATAGCTTCCGTAGCAGAACGATCCAGCATGAATCCAAACTGGTTATAGGATACAAACACTGTCATCCTTACCATCGCTTCAACTACCCTCTCCAACACTTTCATGGTATGACTCAGTAATTTGTTATCCCTACAATTGTTACAACTCAAGATATCACCTTTGTTCTTATACAATGGAACAACCGTACTCCACCTCCACTCATCCGAGATCCTCTTCGCCTTAAAAATAACGTTAAACAACCCAGTCAACCACTCCAAACCTGCTCTCTCCAACACATTTCAAAATTCCACCGGAATCTCGTCTATGCGGGTCGCTCTGCCCCTACTCATCTTATTTAACCACGAAATTGGTTATGGAGTTTGGTAAAAATCAAATATTTGAGTTCATGAGGTTATGTGTAACAACTTTCTTCAAAAATTTCTAGAATCTGGGCACGCAGGCCCGAGGTTGAATTATAGAAATCTTACATTTAGGGTTGGGTGATAACTTTATTAGTTGGAATATGAACTTTCAAGCATGTATTGATTAGTTTATACAACATTTGATTAGTTTTGGATTGTTCGGCACCGAATTTGAAGGGTTGAGCACAATCTTGGACTAGAAAGTAGGATTTGAGACGAGGTAAGTCTCTTTTCTAATCTTGTAAGTGGGAATTAACCCCATAGGTGAATTATAATTAAGTGCTCCTATTTGTGGGGAATACGTACGTATGAGGCAACGAGAGTCCGTATGTAGCTACTAATTATGCTATTGTCCGAGTAGTATAGGACCTAAACCATGCTATACTTGAAATGTTTGCACGCCAACTTGATAATTTAATTGTTTAAGTCATGTTGGAAATTTATAAAAGAATTTTAAAAGGCTAAATTCACTTACTTGAAGTTGTGAATTGGACACTTGACTGTAAATGAGAATTTTATGTTTTCTTTAAAATATTTTCTATTTGTGGAGCGGGCCGAACGCCTTGGTAGCAGATAGATGCATCTATAGTTCATGCCATTTGACCCTCGACAATGCACATTTTTAATTATTATGTTGGATCGGGCTGTACGACCTTAGCATAACTTGTGCATAATAAATCTTTGGAACTATCCATAACTGATATTGCTTAAATGCCTAGAGAAGCAAAATTGTTAAATGATGAAAATAAACTTGGGGCTTAATATTTGCGAAAGGAGTTTTTATTATTTCGTGTTATTGATTTTTCAGTATTATTCATGTAATCCATGCTTAGTATACAATTTTGGTATATCATTTTTAGCCCATAGTAAGTGTCAAAGTCGAACCTTCGTCACTACTGGGTTAGACTAAATAATAACTGAGTACATGTTGTTTATGCACTCACGCCACAGTTCTGCACCTAAATGTGCAGGATCTGAGGTAGGTACATCTAGTTATCAGTCCGACGCGCATGCTTGACTCCTGGTACAAGACTATACGGTGAGCTGACCTTTCGAGTCGTTCTACAGTAGCCGAAGTCTTACTTTTGTTATATTTTTTTCTCTTTTTCATTTAACCAGAATATACTAGTATTCTTTTGTATATTCTACTAGAGTGCTCATACATTTGTGACACCGGGTCTTGGCGCAAACTAGTAGAATTATGGTTTTGGGATGTATTTCTACGGTTATGATCGCATTTAATTGCTTTCGTTTTGATTATTTTAAATCCGTTATTCATTAAATCTCTTAAACTAGGGAAAGTTATTTACTTGGAAACTTATAAAAATGAGAATCACTAGATGGTTCACTGTTGGTGTACATAGCAGCGATGCTGGGCACCGTCACGACCTAAAGTTGAATTAGGTCATAAAAATATGGTATCAGAGCACTAGGTTCACGTAGGTCCCACAACGTATGGGCAGGCCTTATAGAGTCTTGTGGATCGGTGCGAAGAAATACGTACTTATCTTCAAGAGCCTATAGGGTATTAGGAAAATACTCTTTCTTCATCTCCTATTGTGCAGTTGATGGTGTACTAAGTTTCTTCTCTTATTCTCTCACGGATGGTGAGAACACGAACATCAGGCATTCCAGATTTGGGAGTGGATACTTCCCCTGTTGCTAGAGGTGGACGTAGAGGCTGGGGGAGGACACTAGCCCGAGGATGCCCCAGAGTTGCCCCGGTTGCACTACCAGCTATCGCGCCCCTTTTTTCTTGTGAAATCAGGGTTATGACATTTGGAGGGACAACTCGTTCCTTGTGGTAACTGGGTTTTGCATTTGAAGAGTTGCCACCTAATAATTAAGGTGCATTAGGACACCAATAGAGATTTAACTCTAAGTTTGTTTGAATAACTAGAGATTGGGTAAGGGCTTGAAATTATTCTAAGGGAAAGGTGTAAGGCACCTCTCAGAATCCACGAGTGTAGTTCCCGGCATGATAGTTATTGTGAATTTGGGTGCAACTAACATAGAAACAGATAAGGCTCAAATATTAGGGGATTTCAATACATAATGATTTGAAAGTAGATAAAGTTTGGAAGAATAATTAAAAGAGTTGATTTTAAATAAGGAAATACAATGCTAAAAGAGAATAATGAATAAAGGGAGGGGATCCAAGGTTTATTAAAAATATGGATCACTCCACGCAATGTGCGGTCATCACTCCTGAATGAGGGGCTACACAGAACATTATCGTGTGGTCATCCCCTTCTCACCCCGTTAAGGTATCAAAGCGCGGATTGGTCTCGATTACTTATTTCATGCAATTACCCGTCCCAATCCTATCAGTCCCGGAGGCACTTAGAACTATTAATCCTAATAGGGGAGGGACAATAGGCTTATTTGAGGTTTCAAAGGTAAAAATTCAAAGGCAACATATAAAACACATACTGCATGTTTGGGGGAACATATAAACAAACAAAGGCTCAAGTATACCTCCTCAAAACAAATACATAAAATAGCATGTCTTGCATATACTATTTAGGTATGATTAAAATATTAAAGACGAGAGAGAAGAGGTTGTTTGAGGCAGACTAGTTTGATACGTGGCTCAAATAGGAAGTCAGAATTAGATTTGCTTAATGATTGTGTCAATTATTAATTAACAAAGGGCAAAATCAGTTTTATCGGTCATTATCGCCTAAGGTTGCATAAGTGTTTGAGCGAGATCCTATGAACATGATATCTATTACTGATTCAGAAGTATAGCAAAGCAACATTGGTTTAAGACAAAAGATTTGGAATTATTATTGGTATGACTTTTATACGTTACTGATTTTAGGTCCTCATAGACATGATAGAACATGATTATACTTATGGGCCCCGATAGACATGCTACTGGGTTATATCCTTAAACATGGTTCCTAATCTGAAGAAAATTAAAGTGAAGCCTTATAAGCATGTTATCTAGGTGTGATATTAAATAGGTAGAGTAAACGAATCTCTATGAGCATGATTTCTAGATACAGTTATGCAGAATTAAAATAATCATATAAGCATGGTATCTAAATGTGATTTAGTATGCATAATCAAAATACTACTATAGGCATGTTTCTAAATGTGATTGAATATGCAGAATCAAAATAGTCCTATAGGCATGGTTTCTAAATGTGATTGAATATGCAGAATCAGAATAGTCCTATAGGCATGATTCTACCCTTGACATGCATAAATACCCAACCCTTATTCACTAGCCTTCCCTAGTGTGTATTACAAAATTATTATAGACGCAATAATGAATTACATAAAAAATAGAAGAAAGAAAATTATAATCAGAGGAAGCCAGATTCCTGTCTTCTTTTCTGAGTTGTGGACCAAATCACTTTAAATGCCATATGTTTCAAAGACTTTCTCTAACTTGAGTGTGTCAGAGTTCCCTAAGGGCCTCAAAGGACCCCGGGCTGTGCTCACACCTAAGATTTGTAACCAGAATAGGGACAAGTGCAGTGTGAAAATGCCAGCCCTCAGGTGTCCAAGTTCAGAGGGAGCTCATGGGTCCCAAGGCAAGGCTCACATAAGGAGGGTAGAACATAAGTCTAGGAAGATAGTGCAAGTGCAGAAATAGAGCTTTAAGAACTAAGGAAGTAAAGAAGAGGGAAAGAGGTGCTGGGAAACAACCAGTAACACTTCAAACAAGTTGATGATTTTACACCAAAGGGGGCAGGGGATTGGAATCCATTGTAAGGGCCTATATACTTAGGCATAGGTCAATTTAGGGCATGCACATGAATAGGGGTGCTATCATGCTTATAAATCAACCAGAGCACACAACAAGTAAAGGTGGTATAGAGGTTATGATCCTAGGAGGACCAAGTTTGAATCATGCTCAACAATATTTGATGTTGTCATGCCGCAAACAAACAATAATTATCAAACACAATGGGGGTAGGAATTTAGGATTCATAATGCATTAATTCAGAACAGGAGAAAAGAAATTACAACATGCTAAATAAAAGTACTGAAGCAATAGGCAGACAAGATTACAAGATCATTAAGTAACCATGTTGTTGTTGATGCTCAAATCTTAACTAGAACATACCAGTTCAAAGAAGCAAATGTAGTAAAGAAAGATAGCAGGACTTTTTGAAATATAGCTTTGATTTTCAACCAGCTAAACCAGCCATAGTAGAAGCAATAGAGTAAGAGAGAGTGTTCTTTTTAGTGTAAGTGTGAGTTCGGAACTAAGAATGTTCATGCGTGTGATAATGAAAGAGCAAGGTATTTATAATTTGAAAACAGGGACAAAATAAGTCAAGAATCATAGTTCAGCAGTAATTATGGGACTTTGTACTAATTAAAATCACATTAGTATAAGGGCTTCCTTTAGTTAAGGAGTTAAACTAAACGATAACATGCAAATACTAAATAAGGAAAGAAATCATATCAGGTTGAATATAACCAATAAGGAAATATTTTCAGCATAGTACAAATACTCAATGGGTAATAGAGACTAGGTTCATCAGATTTTAATCAAGGAAATGTCAATAAGAATCCAGTACCAATGTAAACAAGGTAAGGTAATCAATCTTATTGAGTAGAAAAGGTAGGGATCGAAGGTTCAAAGGAAAGTGTTCAAATTAGACCTGTGAGCACGTGATTTTTGCGCTATATATGAATCATTCCGAAAAATTCCAAACAAAATAATTTCTTTATTATTTTACAATTTGTTGTGAATTTTGTGGCATTTTCTGGTAATTGTTGCATTTTATATGTGCATTTTTAAATCATATGAAAAATACAAAAATAGATAATACATTTGCATTTAGGAATTAATTTTACATTTCGTATTAATTAGTATTAATTTGCTTTAGAACAAAATATAAAGAAAATAACAAAAATGGTCAATTTTGCATTTTTAGTTTAAAATTGGTATTAGTTTGCATTTTTCTTAATTAGGAAATCTAATTTTTAGTGTTAATTTGATTGAGAGTTTATTTTAGCATTTTTAAAAAAATAATCAGAAAATAAAAATACAAAAATACAAAATGAAAAAAATGAAAGGATGCAAATAAAATAAAAAAGGGAGGCTATATAAATTGGGCCAATTCTGGTTTTAAGCCCAAAAATTTTCCAAAATTCGTTCCATTTTTGCCCAGTCTAAATAAAGTTACCCGGTCCAGCCTCTTATATACAAAACTATGTCGTTTGATCTCAGCCGTCCATCGCCTATCATCCAACGGCCCCTACTGATCCCCCTTAGACAAAACGATGTCGTTTTGGCATCGATCAATCCAGGTCGTCCATCACTCCAATCCAACGGTAAAGGTTAAGTATCAATATTAATTAAAACTGTCTAAAAAACCTAAAGACATAATTCCCTCAATAGTACACTTCACCTGTAACACCCCATCGTCTCCGCTGCCCTCTGCCCTATCGTCGCCGCCGGCGTCCAACCTCCAATCACTCCCAAAATTTTACCACAGTCTCCTCTTCTCTTCCCCTTTCTAAATCCAAACCCCTCTCCCTTCAAATCCTACCCAATCATTTCCAATATGCAAAAACCTATCCGCCGGAACGCTACCGCCGGCGAACGACACCATCTCTAAACCACCCCAAAATTACACCACCAGTTCCCCTCGTTCCCCTCTTCTCAACCCTACCCTTGGTTTCCCTCAAATCAATGTCGAATCCTTTAAATATCCATTTAAATATTTTCCGGTCATGACTCAAAGTAGCCCAAACACCACAAAATTTACACCCTAGAACCGCCTTAATCTCTTCTACCCAACCCCCATACCCGTTTGCCTCAAATCTATATCCGTTTAAACTTTCCGGTCAAGAACCCTAATTCAAAATCTTTTTGATATCAATATCCCTAATCATATATTTTCTTTTAAAAACACACGATTAGGGATGTTACATGTCGGGAATCTTTGAAGATTCGGACATTAATGGCTGGTCGAAGTTTGCTTTATTAGTAAGTGTTCTATAATTTTACTCTTATTTTTGTTTCTCTTTTACTTCTTTGTTCTATCTGTGAATTTTCTGTTCGTTTTAATTTTGTTTTAATTTGATGGATATGTCATCCGTTAGTTAATAATAGTTTTAATTTTGAAATCGTCTTAGTTGATTAGTTTGGATTCAATATAATTCTGTCCGTTAAATGTTAGCTAGATGTTTAGGTTAATTTCATAATCTTCTAGTTTTAAGTTTTCAATTGTTAGCATATTGGTTATATGTTGGTTTAATTTCATTATTGATCCTCGTTTCCTGATCTTTAAGTCTGATTGAGTTTATGTGAGTAATTAATTTGTTAAATCAATTAGTTAATTTCTGAATATTAATTAATCTGTTTTAGTTAGTTTTGAATTGGCTTAAGATTGGTTATAGCTGGATATGGTAAATTAGTATATGAAGATCAAGATCAAGGGTAGTAATTTCAGGGTATTTTAAGGGTAGTTTAGGCATGGAAAAAGGGTAGTTTTATTAGAAATAATAATTTCAGAATTAATACAAGGGTAGTTTAGGGATTCTAAGGGTAGAAAAATCAGAATAGAACCCCCTAGGACTTTCTAGAAGGGGTTTTAAACTGAAATTCACAAGAAAAATGGTAGTTACTTGCAGTACAAGTTAAAAATAAAGGGACTAAACTGAAAATAATGAAGGACTAAAAGAGAAAAATAAAAATTCAAAGTTGCACCCTAATTTTACCTATAAAAAGGCATCAACATGCCTTGTTAATGAAGTTTTTTGGATCTCTGAAAATTCCCCAAAGTTTAGACCCCCTGAAAATTCAAAAAGTTTTAGACACTCTGAAAAATTCCCCAAACTCTCCAGCTTTTAAATTCCCATAAAAAATCCCCTTCTTCAAGTCTAAATTTCGATTTCGAATCTCAAAACTCAAGAGGTTCAAATCTGAAATCATATAGCTATAGAAACCCTCATTTTTAGATCTTAAACCCTGCAAAAAAACCAAAAATAGAAAACTTTCAAAAAATCCTCAAAATACTATCCCTTAGGTTAAGTTGGATTTCCAGTTGTTGATTTGCATCTTCTAGCTTAATACATAGTTGCTAAAATCATTTGGTTATTCCTGGGTTAAATTCCAAGTAGATTTGGGTCACTTCAAGCTTATTTGGGTCTATTCGAGTTGTTGGTGGTTGATTTCCTGGTTTTGGTTTGATTTTGAACTTCTCCTGGGCTGCTGAACTCGTTTTGGGCTGTTGTTCAACTGCTGTTTGCCTATTTCTGCTGCTGACACCTATCCTTTACCTTTCTAAATTCCAGGTACACCTTTAAAAGCTGATCTGCTGTATCTCAAGCTGGAAATGAGAATAAATTTGATGTTTTGGAATTATACTGTCTCCTTAGCTATTGCGTCTTGAGTAATTACAGAATGTGGTAGTTGCATTCACTTTGTTTTGTTTTTTTTTAAATTGAAAACTGGATTATACTGGGTTGTATAACTAGGACTACCTTTGGATTGTTTGTGACTGTTTGTGTTTAGACTGTATAATTGATCTAAAGCTGAGTTAGTTCTAGATTATGTTAGCTTATAGATTGGTTTTGACATGTAGTTGAACTGTTCTGAATTGTTAGGGTGGCGTTTGGATTTAGCATGATGTAATATATCATTTATCGATATTTGGTTTAACTAGATTAAGTTTAATTGTTCAAATTTTAGATTTAATATGTTCATAAAGATAAATAAGTTTAGCTGAGTTAGTTGGTAGCTTAAACGTTACATTGGTAATACAGTTTCAACAAAACAAAAAAATGAAAAATCATGACTCTTCGTATGATTAGAATTACTGCAGAATCCCCATGTGATTTGAAATATATCTAGTAACATTACTTTGTTAAACTCACCTCTGATCTCTAATTGAATATCGAGGGTTACAGCAGTGTCAGTCCGTTATTGGGCTCAGACGTGAAGCCCAATGTCAATCAGCTTCATAAGCTGGAGTACAAACGCCTCCAACCCAATTCATTCTCAACTTGGGCCTTTGAGCAGGCCTACTGTCTGATGGAATCTTATCCAAACTCTTTAAAATTCATTATTGGGGAATTGGGTTGGGGACCTTAATTCGTAGGTTAACATAGCAAAAATTTGGGCCTTCGAGTTAAGTAGCGGATTCAAACTAGGAGGTTCATCCCTTTTGTTTGAATCTGGACTTGAACTTGAGGCCCGAATTTTGTAATATTAATTAATTAGGCACTTTTAGAGATAAATTCAATAGAAAATTATAGTTTGCTTTAGAATATCCTTAAAATAAAAGAGGTGCGCTGCACCAAATGAAACCCATAAATTGCGTGGCCCTCTTTAAATACTTATATTAAAATACTTAGTATTCGGGACATGCCGTTTAGCGAATTTCACGGCCTCCCGCAAAGATAATAACCTATTAGTCGCTTTAGGCGCGTTTTTAATAATTTTACATTCTTAAATACGGATGTGCATTTCATGCAAACCAAATCCAAATCCCAAAACGTTGAATAAGAATGTGTCGAGGATCCGGGTACATTTCATGTGACGTGATCCAAAAACATGTTTTTAAACGACATTCACTTTTCTTAAATTTTTTGACTAAAAGCGGTGAAATAATTCTAAAATTGCACTATAGGATGACATGTATAAAAATCAGATTTTAGCCATTTATAATAATTTAAGCGACCGTACGAGAACCACGGGATCCGAGGGTGTCTAACACCTTCCCTCGGGTCAAGAGAATTTCTTATTCAGAATTTCTGGTTCGCATACTTTAATTGGGAAGTCGACAATTTTCCTCGATTTTGGATTTAAATTAAACCGGTGACTTGGGACATCAAAAGCCAATCCTATCCCAAGTGGCGACTCTAAAAATAAATAAATAATCCCAACTCGAATAATATCACTTTAAATGGAAAAACTCCTCTTATACATTTTATCCTTCGGGGTAGGTGTGTAAAAAAGGAGGTGTGACAAGACCAAGAAACAAGGAAATCAGTAAGGTCAAATAAGGAAAGAATCAATTACTTATCATACAAGGGCAATAAGAATTTCACAAGGAATGATTTGAAATCAGTCCAGATTTGAAGGTCATTTTAGAAGGGAATTCAACATATAAATAGAATGCATAAACATGTGAGGCCAAACTATGGCAAAGAGAAGCAGCATGCAATAACAATCACATAGTCAATAGACTGTGAACATGGTAGTCATATAGGTCAACTTCCTTAACTTAGTAACAACGAAAAGAGAGAGTACCAGAAGCATACAAAGGGTCAAGTAAAGGCCCTTTTGAAAAAATACATTCGAGTTTTAATGATTGCAAGAAACCAAATTACATAATGAATGAGATAAAGCGGCTTCAGAAGCCCAAATAGGCCCTAAAAAAATTAGGGTTTTTGAAACCAATCGAATTCAAAAATGATGAACAAGTAAATCACACAAAAAATATTCTCAGAAGTCGAATGAACCCAAAATTAGGGTTTTTTAATACCAATCGAGTCTGGAGATAAGATGCAAGTAAATCAAACAAATAATAACAAAATAGATTCAGAATACTCATAAGAAATTAAGGCCCTTAACATGCAAACTAAAGTAGAAGAATGACATAAGGAAACACAGCAAAACTTGTCAAATAACTTAACACAAAACCTAATTAAAAAAAATAAGGGTTTTTGAAGGTAGACTTTTAAAAGAAACTTTGAGAAAATGTTTAGAAGTTTAGAGTAAGCACAGGTCTGAAAAATGCCTAAAAGAAATCGGAAGAACCTTAAAGGTTAGGGTTTCAGAAGAACCACAAATGGTGAGAAAGGTTTTGAAAACCATCGATCTAAGTAGGAGAGTCCAGAGTCAAACTCAAATAGCAATGGCTGTCCGGAGCAAGGTCAAAGATGACTGGATACATCCATAAAGCTGAGATCGACCAAGGTCTGGACCGAGATTTTCCGGGATTTAGCCTTGAAACCACGATAATAGAACACATAGAAGCCTAGGGAGGTGGATACAGGCCTCCAATGACCCTGGAAACCATAGATTTGGGAGGTTTTAGGGTGGTAGTTGAGGGTGGCGGCTAGAATTTTAGAGAGTATTGAGACAGACAGAGGATTCCGAGGTGGCTAAAATGAGGGAATGAGTAGGGTTTGGGGGGTTGTTAGATTAAAAAAAGGCAAGGAATTATGAGGACCGTTGATCTTTTAGATCAACGACCAAGATTTAATGGGTGTTTGAGTCGGATAGGAGGATTTAGGATTTGGGTCGGGTGTTTTAATTAGAAATTGGGCTGGGATTGGGGGCTTGATTTGGTTATAATTGAAATACAAATAGGGATATCATCTAAATAGCCATTTTCCCCCGTTTGATTTGTAAAATATAGTAAGATAATTACTGAAAATAAATTAAAGGTACTAAAATGATTAATAGTAAATAATTATCAAATTAAAAATGATGGACTTAATTTTTATAAACATAACGTAATTAAATCTAAAAGAGGCTAATATTGTAATTATATGTAATTTAGCTTTAAAAATGCTAAATAAATTTGTAAAAATATGTAAACATTATCTTAGCTATATTTTAGCAAAAATATGAGAATCCAATAAATGAATTACCAAAATAATAATTTTGGGAATAATTATTGGATTTCTCTTAATATAATAGTGTAATAAATTGATTAAAAAATCTTTAAAAATTAAGGAAAATAGTAAAACATTTGGACATACTTATATATGAAAACGTATGCTATTTTGAAAGTATTTTGAATTATAAAAATTATATATGAAAAAATTGGGTAGCAACAGCTGCCCCTCTTTACCCGGGAAGGATGAAAGAGTTGTCGGGTAAAGATACGATGGCCAATTTTGACCGAGCAAAATGGTTTGAAGAAGATTTAGTCCGTACCCTGGCTTCTGAGCTGCCTACACATCCTTGGTTTTGCAGGAATCAGGCCACATGTAATTCGGGGTCCATCGACGGAGTATGCCGATGGAGACTTTTCAAGAATAGACGTAATATCTAGGGTCAGGTGCGTGGCAGATTTAGGTTTGATATGGCTGTGGGAACCGTAGCCAGAACGCTCCTGCCCGGATGGCTGTAGCTTGCGGATTTATCTACAAATAAGTAACACAATCATATATTGTGCATAAATTTAGACATGATGGAAATTTCCATTGGACCATGAATACTGTCTTTAAATGGTTATGATGACGTCTTTAGACCATGATGTCCTGCACCATGAAGCGTATAATAAAGGATTCCGAAATGATGCTCTCGGGCTATGAAAATGGTGCCTTCGAACCATGAAGCCTTTGAATAATGATACGCAAAAGTTTAACAGGGATGCTTAGGCCATAAAATGGTGTTCTCGGGCTATGCAAATGGCGCCTCTGAACAATGTTGCCTTCAGATAATTTGGTGATCTTTTAGCCCATGAGATGCAGTATTTGATGGTCTTTTAGCCCATGAGATGCAGTAGGTGGCGATCTTCCATCCATGCAAGTATAGAAAAGGATGGCGATCCTTCAGTCATGAAAATGTAAATGAGGTGGCGATCTTTCAGCCATGCAAATATAGATAAGGCGGCGATCCTTCAGCCATGCAAGTGTAAATTAGGTGGAAATCTTTCAGCCATGCAGATATAAATGAGGCAGCGACTTTTAGCCAGGCAAATATAAATAAGGTGGCGATCTTTTAGCTATGCAGATGTAAATGAAGAGGCGATCTTTCAACCATGCAAATGTAGATAAAGTGGCGATCTTTCAGCCATGAAAATGTAAATAAGGTGGCGATCTTTCAGCCATGAAAATATGGATAAGGTTGCAATCTTTTAGCCATGCAAATATATATGGAGACAACGTTTAGTCGGAAGGCAGAATGGTAGCCTTATAAAATGCAAAAAATACAGATAGAGGTAGAGCTTAACCTTGGAAGGCAAAATGGTAGCCTTGTGCAATGTAGAAAAATGCAGATGGAGATAATGTTTAGTCTCGGAAGGCAAATGGTAGCCTTATGCAATGCAGAAAAATGCAGATGGAGACATTGTTTAGTCTCGGAAGGCAAAATGGTAGCCTTATGCAATAAATAAAGGGGCAAATGGTAATAGAGTTTTCTTAGCTGATAGCAGGTTGCGATATTATGACTCCTGGGGATGGTGTGATATATGGAATATCACCAGCGTGCGTGGATAGCAAATGTTGGTAATTGCAACAATTCTAAGAGTTGTATTCATGAATAATGTTTTTCTCGTGAGTGTATAGTATGCCAGATGATTTCGCAATCCAAGTGCCTGCATTCAAAGAAAAATTATGAGTTTTGTAGAAGGGGAGGTTACTTTGCATCCACGCTGTCTCTGCTTGACCTGTTTGGCTTTGATCCGGTGATACTGTATGCATCATTGGGGTAGCATTGCTAAACAAGGAAATTTCAGCATTAAACATGCATGATTTCATAAAAATATGACATAAGTATATAATTAAGAACAACTTTTAGATGAACCAACGATTGTGACTTGGTTTAGGACATTGCAACCTCTCTTGTTATGGAATTTTGAGGGTCCTCCTCAAAATTCTACCCCAGTTTACTAGGTTGATGCTTCTGACTGTTGCTAGTAATGATCAGCTGAAAAAACTTTGGAATTTTAAGGGACCTCCTCAAAATTCTGCCCTAGTTTCCAATTGCAGGGGAAATGAAAATTTTATTGAACTGTGACCAAACCCATAAGGCTGGCTGCGTATCCCCTCTTAAATAGGAATCAGGTCAGATGCAGTTCAATTTACATCATGTAGGGAAAACATAAAGATTACACATAGTAGCGCTTGACTACATCTAAATTAATTGGCTTCGGCCAAACTTCTCCGTCCATTTTGGCAAGTATAAGGGCTACTCCGGTTAGAACCCAGTGAACCATGTATAGATCTTGCCAATTGGGAGAGAACTACCCTTTGGTTTCATCTTGATGTGGGAAAATTTTCTTTAACACTAGCTGCCCCGGTCTGAGCTGTCTTGGCCTGACTCTTCTGTTGAAGGCTCTAGACATTTTATTCTGATAAAGCTGATGATGGCGCACTACATTCATTCTCTTTCCATTTATAAGATCCAGCTGATCGTAATGACTTCTCACCTATTCTGCATCACCGACCTCAGCTTCCTATATGATTTTTAAGGAAGGAATTTCTACTTTGGTGGGAATGACGACTTCTGTATCATAAACCAGCATATAAGGGGGTTGCCCCGGTTGATGTGCGAACTTTGGTCCGATATCCTAACAGAGCAAATAATAGCTTTTTATGCCTTTGCTTATGTTTATCTATTATATTTCTCAATATCTTCTTGATATTATTATTGGCGGCTTCTACAACTCCGTTTATTTGAGGCCTGTAAGTTGTAGAATTCTTGTGTCGGATCTTGAAGGTTTCACACATGGCTTTCATCAAGTCACCGTTGAGGTTGGAACTATTATCAGTAATGATTGATTCTGGAATCCCGAATCGACAAACGACGCGATCACAGACAAAGTATGCCACAAATTTCTTAGTCACTACTCTGTAAGATGCTGCTTCGACCCATTTGGTAAAATAGTCGATTGCTACCACGATAAATCTGGAGCAGTGGCATTTTCGAACATACGGGATGCAGTGTATCTCCATAGTCATCCAAAAGTAACCAGCTTGGATGATCTTCTTTGCTAAGACAAAACCGTTCATATATGGACCACAGGTCCCAACATGGATTTCTTCTAAGAGTTTGGATGCTTCCTTTGCGTCGACTCACCTGAGTAGTCCAAAATATGGAGTCCTCCGATATAGGATTCCTCCGTTGTGGAAGAAATTATTGGATAGCCTCCGAAGTGTGCGTTTCTAAATAGGATTTGCAAGTTTTGGGTATTCTCCTTTTGTCAAATATTACTTGATATCCTGAAACCAAGGTTTTTCGTCTGCTTCTTCTTTGACGTGGGCACAATAGGCTGGTTGATCATGGATCTTTATTGGAATGGGAACAATGAAGTTTTTGTCTGGATGTTGTATCATGGATGACAGGGTAGCCAATGCATAGGCGAATTCATTACAGGATTATGGGAACACGTTGAAATTCTATCTTTGTAAACCTTTTTATCAACTCCTACACATGGTGCAGATACAGGAGTATCATAGAATTCTTGGTTGCCCATTCTTATCGGACCTGATGTATGATCAAGTCTGAATCTCCAATTACTAGCAACTCTTGGATGTTCGTGTCAATAGCCATCTTGATCCCTAAGATGCACGCTCCGTACTCGGCCATATTGTTGATGCACGGGAACCTGAGCTTTGTGGACACCGAATAATGCTGATCGGTTTATGATACTAGAACTACTCCTATGCCAACTCCCTTGAAATTTGTTGCTCTATCAAAAAACATTCTCCAACCATCATAGGAATCTACAATGTCTTCTCCTATGAATGATAGCTCTTCGTCAGGGAAGTACGTTTTTAGGGGTTCGTATTCTCCATCTACGGGATTTTCCGCAAGGTGATCTGCTAGTGCCTATCCCTTGATTGCTTTCTGAGTCACGTAGACAATGTCAAACTCACTCAATAGGATTTTCCACTTGGCTAGCTTTCCAGTGGGCATGGTCTTCTGAAAGATGTACTTTAGAGGATCCATCCTTGATATGAGATATTTAGTATAGGCATAGACGTAGTGTCTCAACTTCTGGGCCACCCAAGTCAGAGCACAACAAGTACGCTCTAAAAGTGAATATCGGGTCTTGTACAGAGTGAACTTCTTGCTGAGATAGTAAATGGCTTGCTCTTTCCTCCCCATTTCATCATGATGCCCCAAGACGCAACTGAAGGCGCCATCTAATACTACGATGTAGAGTAGTAGAGGTCTCCCTGGCTCGGGCGGGACCAATACTGGTGGTATTGATAGGTATTCCTGGATTCTGTTGAAAGCTTTCTAGAAGTCATCAGTCCATTTGGTGGCGGCGTCCTTTTTTAACATCATGAAGATTGGCTCACAGATGACTGTGGATTGTGCTATGAAAATGCTGATATAGTTAAGTCTTCCTAAGAAACTCATCACATCCTTCTTGTTCTTTGGCGATGGAAGTTCCTAAATGGCCTTGACCTTTGATGGATCAAATTCTATTACTCGACGGCTCACAATAAACAAAAGTAATTTTCCAACAGGGACCCCAAATGCACACTGCGCGGGATTCAATTTTAGGTTGTACCACCACAGTCTATTGAAGAATTTCCTCAAATCTTCCATGTGATCAGTGGCCTTCTTTGACTTGATGATAACATCATCTACGTACACCTCGATCTCCTTGTGTATAATATCATAAAAGATGGAAGTCATGGACCTCATGTAGGTGTCCCCTGCATTCTTTAACCCAAACGACATCATCTTGTAGCAGTATATTCTCTATGGCGTAATGAAAGCCGTTTTCTCAGCATCTTCTTTGTTGACCCAGATCTGATGATAACCAGCAAAACAATCCACAAATAACTGCAATTCATGCTTGGTGCAATTGTCGATCAGGATATGTATGTTTGGTAAAGGAAAGTCATCTTTCGGACTGGCCCGGTTGAGATCCCAGTAGTCGACACAGACTCTGACCTTCCCGTCCTTCTTTGGTACTGGCACAATATTGGCTAAACATGTCGGGTATTCCACTACCTGAGAACCTTGGCTTTGACCTGCTTGGTGACTTCTTCCTTGCTTTTCAAACTCATATCAGGTTGAACTTCCTGAGCTTTTGTTTTACCGACGGACATGTGAGATCGGTTGGCAGTTTGTGAGCCACAATATACGTACTCATGCTCGTCATATTATCTTATAAATTTTGTGTATTCCTTCTTTTCTGATGGCGATAAATGAATGTTGATTCGTGTTTCCTTGAGATTCTCTTCATCCCCCAGATTAACAATTTTTGTCTTTTCTAGGTTGGACTTAGGTCGATTTTCAAAGTCCTCAACTTCTTTAACAATCTCTTCAGGTATGTCATCTTCCTATGAATCTATGTCCGTTTGTTGCGTTGTCTCATTGCATGTCACACTCATTGGTTCATCGAGATAAGTAATAGTAATGATGTATAAGTAAAGTGATGAGAGAAAATAATATGAGTAAGTGTTGATTCAAAAGAAAAGCCAAAATTCCTTAATAAATTGCATAATCGTTTTGAACATTGAAGATTTTATTGCGGAAATTAAAATGCAAGAGGAAAAATTAACTAGTAAAAACAAAAGATAGTTCATGATGCTTGTTTAACCTTGCTACCCCAAGGCTCGCTGGGCTCTGGTGGTTCTGATGGTCTAGTTGTTGAGGCATGCTCCTCTACTGACAACCTATATGGAAGGGCCTTCCTCCCCCTCCTCCTCAAGAATGACACAACAATCCATATCATCGTCTTCTAGGAACAACTTTTTCACTGCTGCCAGTGCTTCCTCATCTTTTGACCGATAGATAACATCGGCCGGTTGGAAAGTTTGTTCCAAGCATGGTATTGGCTGCTCCATTGGATTGTAAGGACCGCGCCATGGTGGCAACCAGTTGTTGAATTCTTCCCAAGTATACTCATATCCCAGACCGAAGGTGGTGCCTTGTTTCTTGAGTTTTATAGGCTTAGCGATTCCTTGGAGGTTCTTGCCAAGCGCCTTGCCAGGTTCGTACCCACTCCAGTTCAATATGCTCTCGATTTTGTTGTCCTACCATTTGTCCTTGCCAAAGGCATTGACTCGTTCGATGTAGTGATATGTCTCCCCACCAAACTTTCTTCTGCCTACGGTTGCCGGAATGGTCTAGCGACTGTATACAAGATTGTTACCGTCGTCGTGAATGATCACCTCCTGTTGATTCCACTCAAACTTCACTGTATGATGTAGTGTTGACGCTATAGCCCCAGCAGCATGAATCCATGGTCGTCCCAACAATATATTGTAAGATGCTGGCACATCTATTAAGATGCTGGCACGTCTATTACTTGAAAGTCAACATCAAACCAAGTAGGCCCCATTTGCAAACACAGACTAATTTCCCCAATGGGGGACCTTTGGGAGCCGTCAAAAGCTTTCACGTTGATGACCCTATCCTTTATCTCGTGCAGTTCCTTAACCAAACATCCTGAGGGTTACCAATGGACAAATATTGAGGCTGGACCCTCCATCAATCAGGATTCCGGTGATAAAATAGTCTTTACATTGCACGGTGATGTGCAATGCCTTGTTGTGACTCAACCGTTCTGGTGGCGGCTCATCTTCGTGAAAAGTGATCATGTGACTTTCCAATATCTGTCCTACCATGTTCGCCATCTCTCTGCCGATGATGTTGCTTGGCACATATGCTTCACTTAGCACCCTTAACAGGGCATTCTCGTGTGCATCGGAATTTTGTAGCAAAGCAAAAAAAGAAATTTGCACCGGTGTTTTGTTTAGCTGGTCGATGAACGAGTATTCCTTGGCCTGTATCTTTTACTAGAGATCATCTGGCCTGGTCTCGGTGATGGTCGGCCAGTTAGAGGCATGCTTGCTCGACACAGCCAGATGTTCTGTGGTAGAACTCTACCGGTTCTCATCATAACCTGTGCCGCAATAGCCTTTTCGAACATAACCTTGCCTTTCCTTGTTGCCTCGGCTGTGTAGTCCCATAGTATATCCTTTATGTGGAACGGTGTCATGGTCAACATCTCCACTAGGATCGGTGTGGCTATCTTTACTCCGAACAGCGCATATACCTTGGGCGGTAATACTATAACTTCGAATGATGTAGGTGCCTTCGCTGGAGACACGAATTCAACCTCAATTGGTGCTGGTGTCATTGCAGAGGATGTCGCTTCAAACTCAAGTGGCATGGACATATTTACCTCGGCATCCAGAGAGGGCTGAATCTAGACTGCGGTCAGATTAAGGGTGACTATTGGTTTCTTTGGGTTGTCACCTTTTGTGATCAAGCTGATCGATCCCTTAGGATTCCAATCATTCTCTATTTCAATCATGTGAATGCCTCCTCCCTTGTGGTCTAGCATATGGTTATTGTAGACATTTGGAGCAGGCTCCTTTGCCACAATAATCTTGTTATCAATTAAAGTACGGATCTCGTCCTTTAGAGAACGACATTCATCAATGGTGTGTCCTTTCATGCTGGAATGGTATGCAAAAGATTTATTTGGATTAACCTACTGAGAAAGGTTCTCAAGAGTTGCAACAGGGATAGGGGTGACATAACAAGCAGCTTTGTCTCTTTCATACAACTGGTTAAAAGGTTCAACAATAGCCGTATATTATTTTGGAGGCCTTCGGTCAAAGTTTGGTTGAGGTGTAGGGAAGTTAAGGTATGCGAGCGAGGATTGATATTGGGATGGTTAATCATTGTAGGCTTGGCAAACATGTACGAGTTGGGAATATTTGGATGAAGTAGGCTGATATGTGGGAGGTGATTGATAAGTGGGTGGTGGAGTTTGGTAAGAGGGTGAGGGTACTTGATAGTTTGGAGTAAGCTGGTATGTGAGTGGAGGCATTGTGCAGACATGGTATTTGATGGGAGTTTGGTTCTCTGTGCCACCATTACGGCTCCTACATCCCTCTTCTTGGACACACTTCTTGACTGCAAGGCGTTATTTGTAGCTTTCAAGGCCTTGAAGTTCATAACCATACTGCTTTTGATGCCCTTTTCGATCCTTTCTCCCCGCTTGATAATGTCAGAAAACTTGTGTCCCTCGATCATCATCAGCCTTTCATAATACTGTGGGTCTTGAGCTCGGACAAAGAATTTGTTCATTTGTTCTTCTTTCAACGCAGGTCTAACCTTAGTAGCTTTGGACCTCCAGCGAGTAGCATACTCAGGGAATGTTTCTGTGGGCTTCTTCTTTAGATTTTGAATATCGAACACATCCAGTGCATTCTTCGTGTTGAACCTGAATCTGCCCATAAAGTCAAACATGATGCTTACCCAGTTCGACCACTTCTTTGGATCTGGGTAATGTACCAAGATAAAGCATCTCCTTTCAAGCTCCTCATGAAAAGCTTCATGCAGATTTTCTCGTCTCTTCCTACTCCAACCAGCTTGTCACAGTATGTTCTTAATGGACTTTGGGTCCCCTGTACCATCAAACATCTCGAACTTAGGAGGTTTATACCCATCGAGTAGTTCAACATCGGGCTATATGCAAAGATCTTCGTAGTTTAGCCCTTCAATTCCCTTACTTCCTTCAATACCTTGAATTTGGCTAGTCAATTTTTTAAAGTTCTTCGGCCAGGTTTCTGATGAGCAAGTCTTTATCATCAGACTCGGGTGTTCTTGAGATGGGCTGGGTGGAGTGAAAAATAGTATCCACGTAGATGGGAGTATTGTGGTGGGTGTGGCAATGGTTATTTTTGGAGTTCTGGAGTTCCGAGATGAGCAACTGGGTATTATTTGAGGTATGGCAGGTGTTGCAGTGGTGCTGAGGAGCGGGATGGCTCGGTTGCTTTGGGATGTTTTGTGGAGGTGTAGGGTTCTAAGTATTTGGGAAATCGATATCTGGAGTTGTGAGGGAAAATGACAAATTTGCCAGATTCCGGACCTGATCAATTTCTTCTTGGAATTTCAGCACCTTTTGTTCGAGTTGAGATGCATTTTCTTTGGAAATCTAAGTGACATGACCATGAGTGACCTCTACTCGTTCAATTGAGTTTTCCTTTCTGGCGTTGTTCAAATCTTCCATCTTCCCTTTGTTCTTGTTTTTGACATTACTAAGAGGAGGAGTGGGTGGAGGGCCCCTAGATCTCGTAGAATAAGATGATGTTGCCAGAGTGCACGAACTAACCTTTGGGGAGGGGGAAATAAACAAAAAAAAAGTTAGCTAATTAGTGAGGATCATAAAAAAATGTTGCAATAATTAAACACATAGTGCGGGAATGTAAAGCGTGTCCTAATTTGGGGACCTCTTTATGCCCGAGGTAGGCCTAGCGATAAGTTGATTTGGAGAACTTGGAATGCTAAATGCCTTATTTTGTTGATAAAAAGTAGACGAATCCAAAATCAACACTAAATAACAGGAAATAAAAGTTGCTAGTGGCCATTGTCCATATTACATTTCATAAAAATAAGAAAATTCCTATCTATTTCGTCCCAAAAGGACCTTCCCCAGATTCGGCATCCCTGGCTCCATCGAACATCATTCCCTACTCGCGAAGTCCTAGCAATAGTTAGGCTCTGGCTAGCTATTTGTCTTCGTTTCCTTTAGCATTTTGGCAGTCTTCGACCCTCTTAAGAAATTTCTTCTCCAACTCCTCTATGACTCGCTCCAAATATCCCAGTCGCTTTTTGGCACTGACAGCCATATCCTCCCATTCTTTAATTAGCTTTTTATTGGCTTCTTTTATCTCACGGTGCTCGCTTTCGCATTCCCAGATCCTCTTGTGCAGTTGATTGTATTTGACCTGCACCTCGGCCTTTTCATCTATGATCCTGTGACCTCAAACAAATCCAGGATTGCCCAGGCCATCATGCTTATCCTCCAACCATCCTGAATAATAGGGAGCACAACCAGTATGGTATCTATCTGGCTCAATGGTATTCCTCCCCATGACGATCTTGCAGAGCCATATATGCTGAGCTTGGCACTTGTAAGGACTATCATCATCCTGGAAGTTAGCTCGGAAGTGACTAATCTTGTCGACCCTGGGTACAACCTGCTGCCTACCAGCTTGCCTCATATCCTAGAGAGGGAGGTAAGGGTATGTTCCTCTTAGAATGATCAATATTAGGAAAGGTGTATCTCTGGATAGGGCGATGAACACCTCGGTTGAAAACCACTCGAACATCCATTGTACCTGGTCCTCAATCAAATTTTTGAAGACCTCGACCCATTCTCTAGCATTCTCCGGTTGGGCGAACATATTGGCCATGTAATTCATTTGCTTTGGATGATGGAAAGCGATATTATCATCCCAGCCCTTTTGTTGAATTTCTTGTCGGTATTCACCCTTTTGGAGATGCTCCACGAGCCAACGTTGAAGTAGCAAATTGCAGCCTTCGAAGTGTTTCGCTCCCTGTTGACACCTCTCTAGGTCTCGGTATATTTCAGCAATGATCATGGGCATAATGCTGAATGGTTGCCCACGAATTCCTTCCATTAAGGTCTTGGTTACCATGGCTAGTTTGGTGTGGATTGTTGCTTTCTTCATTGGAAAGACGATCAATCCTGGGAAGCAAAATATGAATACAAAGACCCTTTGGTGAATATGCCCTAATGATGTGATGGCAAACACGTCAGGATAGGTATGGTAGGATTTGCTGTGACTGTACTTCTCGTGCAAATAATCTAAAGGGATGTATCCTTCAAACATGTCAATTCTAGATTTTTCTTCAAACCCATCATTTTGAGAAAACCCCTACCCTTGCGGCTCTCAAGCATTAATAAACCCGAGGTTTCCCATGGTATACCGGCAAATCCTCCTACCTCTTCTAGTAAGGGTGTCACTTCAATGTCCCCGAAGCGGAACACGAACCTGTCACAATCCCAGAATAAAGTAGAAGCTTCTATGATTTTGTTGTTGGGTTGGATTTCCAGGAGAGAAGGTAGGTTTCCCAAATGTTTCCAGACAAGAGTCTGATCACAGGAGTGAAAATCCTTCTACCAGCTTAGCAGTTTTGGATGGATGTTGGTTACCATGCAAAATCTGGGGACTTTGTGCCTCATATTTCTGCAAGACAAATTAGGTTAGGCCCTTACTCCCATCGGACTCGACTATTTAATATCAACAATCGGCATAAAAGCACTTAGTTCTCCAAATAAATGCACAAAACGTGACAACATCCATTTGGGTTCTAGGGGAACCTAGTGAACTTTGGACAAGACCATCTGAAAGAGTCAATATGCAGACAACATAACTGACTCGACTAGGTTTGATCATGATGCATGCACAGTTAAACAGAGTAAGATTTATATGAGGTTTTAGACTGGTACCCTTGACCGGACAACTCAAGAGGGAAAGGAACGGAACCTCTACTATACCGTTGATCTACTGGTTTTGCCGCAAATATGCCTTTTTTGGATTTAGAGGGTGATAATATCAGAAGAGCGCAACCACTCATTATAAGCGCAACTATGGTATTTGTTTGGCACAAGTGGAATATGATGTTGAGCATAATTATACAGTAATTAAAGACATGTTCTCACATATTTGCACGTTAAGAAAGCAGTAAATACAACAGATTTCATAATTTAAAGCATAAGTAAAGGAAAGCGGAAAAGGAAATAAATAAAAGACAAGTCAGTTGCATAATTGAAAAAGGAATTGAATGCTTAAAGGAATTAAACAAGTAGTTGCACACAAATGAGCATAAATTCACAATAATAGTCTGAAATGGTAAAAGCCTAATTATCCCTAGCAGAGTCGCCATGCTGTCGCACTCCTTTTTTCTCACGAAATTGGGTTTATGACATTTGGAGGGACAACTCGTTCCTTTTAGGAACTGGGTTTTGCATTTGAAGAGTCACCACCTAATGATAAAGGTGCATTAGGACACAAATAGAGATTTAACTCTAAGTTTGTTTAAATAACTAAAGATTGGGTTAGGGACACCTCAGAATCCACTAGTGTGGTTCCCGACCAGATAGTTATTGTGAATTTGGGTGCAATTAACATAGAAACAGATAAGGCTCAAATAAGAGGGTATTTCAATACATAATGATTTGAAAGTAGACAAAGTTTGGAAGTATAATTAAAAGAGTTGATTTTAAATAAGGAAATACAATGCTAAAAAGAATAAAGAATAAAGGGATGGGATCCTAGGTTTATTAAAAATATGGATCATCCCACACAATGTCTGGTAATAACTCCTCAATAAGGGGATACATCTGATATTATCGCGTGGTCATCATATCCATATCTACCCTTCCCACCCCGTTATGGTATTAAAGCGCGAATTGGTCTCGATTAGTTAATACATGCTATTACCCGTCCCAATCCTATCATTCATTGAGGTAGTTAGGACTACTAATCCTAAAGGGATGGACATTAGGCTTATTTATGGTTTCAAAGATAAAAATTCTAAGGTGACATACAAAACACATACTGCGTGTTTGGGGAAACAAATAAACAAAGGCTCAAGTATACCTCCTAAAAACAAACAATAAAATAGAATGTCTTGCACATACTGCTTAGGTCTGATTAAAATATTAAAGACGAGAGAGAGGAGGTTTTTTGAGGCAGACTAGTTTGATACATGGCTCAGATAGGAATTTAGAATCATAATTGCTTAATGATTGTGTGAATTATTAATTAACAAAGGGAGAAATCAGTTTTATCGGTCATTATCACCTAAGGCTTCCCTAAGTGTTTGAGCGAGATCCTGTGAACATGATATCTATTACTGACTTAGAAGTATAGCAAAGCAACATTGTTGTAAGACAAATGATTCGGAATTCTTATAGGAATGACTTCTGTGCGTTACTGATTTTAGGTCCTCATAGACATGATATCCAACATTGCATGTGAGCAGAAACGAACATGATTATACTTATGGTCCCCTATAGACATGATTTCTATATGTCACTGATTTTAACATGCTACTGGGTTATATCCTTAAAACATGGTGCCTAATATGCAGAAAATTAAAGTGAAGCCCTAAAGGCAAGTTATCTAGGTGTGATATTAAACAGGTAGAGTAAATAAATCTATATGAGCATGATTTCTAGATACAGTTATGCATAATTAAAATAATCCTATAAGTATGGTATCTAAATGTGATTGAGTATGCATCATCAAAATAGTCCTATAGGCATGTTTCTAAATGTGATTGAATATGCAGAATCAAAATAGTCCTATAGGCATGGTTTCTAAATGTGATTGAATATGCAGAATCAGAATAGTCCTATAGGCATGATTCTACCCTTGACATGCATAAATACCCAACCCTTTATTCACTAGCCAGCCCCAGTGTGTATTACAAAATTATTATAGACGCAATAATGAATTACATAAAAAATAGAAGAAAGAAAATTATAATTAGAGGAAGCCAGATTCATGTCTTCCTTTCTGAGTTATGGACCAAATCACTTTAAATGCCCTATGTTTCAAAGACTTTCTCAAATATGAGTGTGTCGGAGTTCCCTAAGGGCCTCAAAGGACCTCGGGCTGTGCTCACACCTAAGATTTGTAACCAGAATAGGGACAAGTGCAGTGTGGAAATGCCAGCCCTCAGGTGTCCAAGTTTAGAGGGAGCTTATGGGTCCCAAGGCAAGGCTCATATAAGGAGGTTAGAACGTAAGTCTAGGAAGATATTGCAAGTGCAGAAATAGAGCTTTAAGAACTATGGAAGTAAAGAAGAGAGAAAGAGGTGCTGGGAAACAGCCAATAACACTTCAAACATGTTGATAATTTTACACCAAAGGAGGCAGGGGATTGGGAATCCATTGCAAGGGCCTATATACTTAGGCATAGGTTAATTCAGGGCATGCACAACAATAAGGGTGCTGTCATGCTTATAAATAAACCAGAGCACACAACCTGTAAAGGTGGTATTGAGGTTATGATTCTAAGAGGACCAAGTTTGAATCATGCTCAGCAATATTTGATGATGTCATGCCCCAAAAAACCATAATTATCAAACATATTGGGGTAGGGATTTAGGATTCATGCTAAATAAAAGTACTGAAGCAATAGGCAAACATGAATACAAGAACATTAAGTAACCATGTTGTTGTTGATGCTCAAATCTTAACTAGAACATACCAGTTCAAAGAAGCAAATGTAGTAAAGAAAGATAGTAGGACTTTTTGAAATATAGCTTTGATTTTCAACCAGCTAAACAAGCCACAGTAGAAGCAATAGAGAAAAAGAGAGTGTTATTTTTAATGTAAGTGTGAGTTCAGAACTAAGAATGTTCGGGTGTGTTCTAATGAAAGAGCAAGGTATTTATTATTTGAAAACAGGTAGAAAATAAGGCAAGAAATATAGTTCAGCAGTAATTATGGGACTATGTACTAATTAAAATCACATTAGTATAAGGGATTCCTTTAATTAAGGCATTAAAATAAATGGTAACATGCAAATACTAAATAAAGAAAGAAATCACATAAGGTTGAATATAACCAATAAGGAAATATTTTCAGCATAGTACAAGTACTCAATGTGTAATAGAGACTAGGTTCATTAGATTCTAATCAAGGAAATATCATTAAAAATCCATTACCAATGTAAACAAGGTAAGGGAATCAATCTTATTAAGTAGAAAAGGTAGGGATCGAAAGTTCAAAGTGTTCAAATTAGACCAAAAAACAGAGAAATCAGTAAGGTGAAACAAGGAAAGAATCAATTACTTATCATACGAGGGCAATCAGAATTTTACAAGGAATCGTTTGAAATTAGTCCATAATTAAACGTCATTTTATGGGGAATTCAGCATATAAATAGAATGCTTAAACATGCGAGGCCAAACTATGGCAAAGAGAAGCAACATGCAATAACAATCACATAGTCAATAGACTATGAACATGGTAGTCATATAGGTCAACTTCATTAACTTAGTAATAGAGAAAAGAGAGAGTACCAGAAGCATGCAAAGAGTCGAGTTTCAATGATTGCAAGAAACCAGATTACATAAAGAAATAGATGAAGCGCCTTCAGAAGCCCGAATAGGCCATAAAGATATTAGGGTTTTTGAAACCAATAAAATTCAAAGATGATGAACAAGTAAATCACACAACAAATATTCTCAGAACTTGAATGAACCCAAAAATAGGGGTTTCCAACACCAATAGAGCCTGGAGATGAAAAGAATGCAAATCAAACAAATAATAACAAAATAGATTCAGAAACCTCATAAGAAATTAAGGCCCTTAACATGCAAACTCAAGTATAAGAATGCCATAAGGAAACACAGCAAAACATGTCAAATAACTTAACAGAAAACCTAATCGGAAGAAATAAGGGTTTTTGAAGGTATAGTTTTAAAAGAAAGTTTAAGAAATTTTTTAGAAGTTTAGAGCAAGCACATGTCTAAAAAAGACCTAAAAGAAATCAGAAGAACCTTTAAGGTTAGGGTTTCAGAAGAACCCCAAATGGTGAGCAAGGCATTGAAAACCATCGATCTAAGGAGGAGAGTCCAGAGTCAGACTCGAATAGCCATGGCTGGCTAGAGCAAGGTCAAAGATGACCGGAGACATCTATAAAATTGAGATCGACCAAGGACTAGACCACGATTTTCCAGGATTTAGCCTTGAAACCATGATAATCAAACACATAGAAGTCTAGGGTGTTGGATACATGCCTCCAATGACCTTGGAAGCGATGGATTTGGGAAGTTTTAGGGTGGTAGTTGAGGGTGGAAGCTAGTGTTGGAGAGAGGATAGAGAGAGACATATGATTCATACGCGGCTAAAATGAGGAAATGGGTAGGGTTTGAGGGGTTGTTAGATTAAAAAAAGGCAAGGAATTATAAGAACCGTTGATCTTTTAGATCAAAGGCCAAGATTTAGTGAGTCCTTGGGTCGGGTAGGCAGATTTACTATTTGGGTCAAGTGTTTCAATCTGAAATTGGGCTAGGATCGGGGGTTTGATTTGGTTCTAATTGAAATACAAATGGGTCTATCATCTAAATAGCCATTTTCCCCATTTGATTTATAAAAAAATTTTAAGATAATTTCTGGAAATAAATTAAAAGTACTAAAATGATTAATAGCACATAATTATCAAATTAAAAATACTGGGCTTAATTTATATAGACATAGGGGCTAATATTATAATTATATGCAATTTAGCTTTAAAAATGCTAAATATATTTTTAAAAATATGTAAAAATTATGTTAGCTTTTAGCATAAATATGAGAATTCAATAAACGAATTACCAAAATTACAATTTTGGGAATTATTGGGTTTCTCTGAATAAAATATGGTAATAAATTTATTAAAATATCTTTAAAAATTAAGGAAAAATAGTAAAATATTTTGACATACTTATATATGCACACATATGATATTTTGAAAGCATTTTGGATTTTAGAAAATATATAGGGAAAAAATGAGTATCAACACCAGCGGATCCTATGGAGGATCTCATCATTGATGATCAAGGAAAAGTGCCCACAAAAGAGCCAGCCCTAGTAGATTTCATGTCAGCACCGGGCTTTCAGGAGGTCATAGCTCATATGCTGTGGTTCATGGATACTATGACTTAGGCTAGTTTATTTCCAGCGGATACAACCACATCTCAAGTGAGAAAGGGAGCACAGACCCCTACTGCCCAGGCACTGGGCATGCAACTGCTGTATATTAGACCCCAGGCACACTACTTGCGGGCAGAGCCTAACCAGTTTCATCAGCTATATCTGAGCTTAGACCAGATGCGATTGGTGAACCGTATAAGCTATTGGATAGATGTACTAGGCTACACCCTCTTGTCTTCAAGGGTGAGTAACATGATGATCCTCATAACTTCATTGATAAGTGCAGGGACAGACTGCACAACATGAAGATATTGGTGTCCCATAGGGTAGATTTTAGTACTTTCCAGGTTGAGGGCATGGCCTATATATGGTGGCAGTCTTATCTTCTCGGTAGGCTAGTGGGTTCTCCTCTCATGACTTGGGACCACTTTACATGTGTATTCCACCCTCTCAGAGGGAAGAGTTGCAGTTTTAGTTTGAACAACTCTAGTAGGGTCAGCTAGATGTGAATGATTATGAGGCGAGATTCTCCGAGTTGTCTATCCTTAAATCATGCCATCCTTGATTCCCATACAAAGACTATTACCTTAGCAATGCCAGAGTTTCCTAGAATTGAGTGGAAAGAGTTCGTTTGTCAGTTTATCCAGTCAAGTTATCTCCTTTTTGAAGGCTCGACATATGGTCGATAAGGGTTGTTTAGCTTACCTAGCTTATGTTTGGGATACTACCACAGAGACTCCGGTGATTGATTTAGTGCCAATAGTCTGGGAGTTTGCCTATGTGTTTCTTTTTGACCTTCCAAACATGCCGCCAGGTTGTGATTTCAACTTCTGTATCGATTTGGCTCCAGGTAACCAGCCTATATCTATCCCGCTGTACCGTATGGCTCCGAAAGAGTTGAATGAGTTAAAGCTACAGCTTGAGGAGTTTCTTGTAAAGGGATTCGTCAGACCAAGTGTATCACCTTGGGGTACACCAATGTTATTTGTGAAGAAAAAAGATGGACTGTATGGATGTGCATTGATTACCGCTAGTTAAGCAAATTACCGTTAAGAGCAAGTACCCATTCCCGCATATTGATGATTTGTTTGACCAATTGCAGGGTGCTAGGCTGTTTTAAAATATTGACTTGAGATCAAGGTATCGTCATTTGAAGATTCGGAACTCGGATGTTCCGAAGACTGCTTTCCCCACTAGATATGGCTGTTATGAGTTTCTAGTGATATCCTTTGGCTTGACTAACGCCCCTGCGATATTACTTGATTTGATGAATAAGGTGTTCAGACCTTATATTGATTCATTTGACATTATCTTCATTGATGACATTTTGATATACTCGCGTAGCATGGAGGAGCACGAGCAACATTTGAGAGTAGTGCTTCAGACCTTTTGGGAATAGAAGCTATATGCTAAGTTCTCCAAGTGTGAGTTTTTGCTAGAATCTCTGGCATTCTTAGAGCATGTTGTATTGGGATAAGGTATTAATGTGTATCCCAATTTGATTGAGGTAGTTCAGAGTTGGCCTCGTCCCACTTTGATGATTGAGATCAAGAGTTTCTTGGCGTTAGCAGGTTATTATCACCGATTTGTGGAGGGCTTCTCATCCATTGCAACACCTTTGACTAGATTGACACAGCATTCCGTTGGTCCAATGATTTTGAGGCGAGCTTTCAAAAGCTCAAGACATCATTGACTACAACATTGGTTTTAGTGTTATCTTCCAATTCGAGGATGTATACGGTGCATTGTGACGCTTCGCGCATTGGCTTGGGTTGTGTACTAATACATGAGGGGTGAGTTATTGCATATGCTTGAAGATCCATGAGAAGAATTACCATGTGCATGATCTAGAGTTAGCCACAATTGTCCAAGCTCTTATGATCTTGAGGCATTATATGGTGTCCTGTGAAGTTAACACTTATCATTGCAGCTTGCAACATTTGTTCAAGCAAGGGGATCTTAATTTTAGGCAATGCAGATTGCTCGAGTTACTGAAAGACTATGACATCACTATTCTTTACCATACTGGCAAGGAAAATGTAGTTGCAGATGCTTTGAGCATAAAGGAAGAGATTATGGGTAGCTTGGCATTCATTTCAGTAGCGGAGAGACAACTAGCTTTCAACATTCAGCCCTTAACTTGTGAAGTTGGACATTTCAGAACCAAGCCGAGTTCTTGCATGTGTTGTTGCCCAGCCTTCACTATTGGAGCAGATCAAGACTCGATAGTTTGATGATCTGCATTTGATGGTTCTCAGAGAGACAGTACTATAAGGTGGTGCCAATGAGGTTTTTATTGGCGAGGATGGTGTCCTGTGACTTAAGGGTCATCTACATGTTCCTAATATTGATGGCTTGAGGGAGAGAATCTAGAGGAGGCACAAAGTTCTTGGTATTCCATTCATCTATGTGCTACAAAGATGTATCGCGATCTGAGACAACATTATTGGTGGTGACGGATGAAGAAAGAAATAGTTCAATACATAGCTAGGTGCCTTAACTGCCCACAGGTTAAGTATCAGAGGCCAGGGATGGCTCCATTTAAGGCCAAAAATCAATCAGGTGATTTGACGCCAAAAAGAAATGCGGCATTGGGATGGCTCCATTTGAGGCTTTATATGGTCGGTGATCTTGTTCTCCCATCAGGTGATTTGAGTTCGGGAAGGCTAAATTATGTGGTACTGATTTTGTGAAGGATGCCTTGGAAAAGGTCAAGTTGATTCACGAGCGACTTCGCATACCACAGTCCAGATATAAGAGTTTCATAGATCAAAAGGCGCTTGATTTATCATTTATGGTAGGCGAGGAGGTTCTCTTGAAAGTCTCGTCGATGAAGGGTATTATGAGATTCGGGAAGAAGGGCAAGCTGAGCCCAAGGTTTATAGGCCCATTTGAGGTGTTGAGACGAGTTGGGGAGGTTTCTTATGAGCTTGCTTTACCTTCATGCCTATCGAGAGTTCATCCTATTTTTCACGTGTCTATGCTCCATAGGTATCACGCGTGACTTGTCACGTGTGTTAGACTTCAACACAATTCAGTTAGATGAGAGTTTGGGTTATGAGGATGAGCCAGTTGCCATTATTGCTAGACAGGTTCGCCAGTTGAGATCCAAGAGGATTTCCGCAATAAAGGTTCAGTGGAGGATCCAACTAATTAAGGAGGTGACCTGGTAGTCGGAGGAGGACATGCAAAGCAGATATCCACACTTATTTAGCACTCCATGTATGATTCTAAGTCCGTTGATGGACAAACATTTGTTTAAAAGGTGGAGAATGTAACGACCCGGCCGGTCATTTTGCTTTCTAAAATATTGTTCCCCCTCAATAAGATATCTAGTACATTCTTTTACTATTTTATGACTTGCGAGGATCGTTATTTCGGGATTTAGAAGGGTTCGATTGAAATCGGAACAATAGTTCCTTAAGATTGGCTAAAAAGGCCAAGTTTTACTTCGATCAACACTTTGAGAAAACGACCTCAGAATATGGATTTGGCGGTTCCAATAGGTTCGTATGATGATTTTGAACTTGGGCATATGTTCGGATCGGGTTTTGGATGACCGTGGAGTATTTTGGCACCTAATAGTGAATATTTGCTTTTAAAGGTTTTTAAGTTCTTTAAATTTGGAATGGAATAGGTTTTGGTGATATCGAGGTCCAAATGGAATTCCGAGACTGGGAATATTTTCATAATTTCATTTAAGACTTGCACGTAGGATTTAGCACCATTTTGAGTTGTCTATGTATGATTCAACGCATTCGAAGTGATTTAGAAATTTGTTGTTCATTGTTTGATCCAATTTGGTTTTCGGGTGTGATTCTTGGTTTTGTTGTTGTTTTAAGCATTTCGAGAGTTCGAGCAAGTCCATATTTTGTTTAAGGACTTGTTGTAGTAGTTGTACGTGGTACTGAAGGGCTCGGGTGCATTTTGGACCACCCAGAGTTAAATTAAAACACGGTAGATTTTTGCTTCTTATTTCCTTCTTTGCGAATGCGGCAAACCCTCGAGTTGGCGGTGAAGAATTTTAGCCATTGTGGGCTGGGGTCTTTTTCCTTTCGCGTTCGCTTGAGAACGATTGTGTTTGCGGAGGTAAGGGTCTTCTAGCCTTCATTTTTACGTGACCCGGCCCACTTTCGCGTAGAGGAGGCTAAGTTGGGTGGCCGATGATTATTCTTCGCGTTCACGAGGAAGACCTCCGCTTTCGTGATGCTCCTATCTTGTTTGTGATAGGTAAAACTCCTGGCCCTGGGTTGTTTGCCTTTGCGATTGTGAGGCTTCTTCCGCGATCGTAATGAAAGCAGACCCGGGCAGAAACATTTTAAAAACAGCACTTAGGCTATTTTGGCTCATTTTGTTCCATTGGTGGGTGATTCTTGGAGCTCTTAGAGAGGGGATTTCACATAGCACTTTGAGGTAAGTAATTTCTACAGAATGTGAGTTAAATATATAGTTTATGGGTAGATTATAATGTGTAAATAGTTTAAATCATAGGTTTACGTGAAAACCAAGGTTATTGATAAAAATGCGATTTAACCACGAAATTGGTCATGCGATTTAGTGAAAATCATATATTTGAGTTCATGAGGTAACAACTTTCTTCAAAAAAATTTGGAATCCGGGCATGTGGGCCAAGGGGTGAATTTTAAAAATCGTACATTTTAGGTTTGGGTGATCACTTTAATAGTTGGAATATGAGCTTTCAAACATGTATTTATTAGTTTATGCACTATTTGATAAGTTAGGGATTGTTCGGCACTGAATTTGAGGGTTTGAGCACAATCTTACACCGGAAAGTAGGCTTTGAGACGAGGTAAGTTTCTTTTCTAAACTTGTAAGAGGAAATTAACTCCATAGGTGAATTATAATTAGTATGTGCTCCTATTTGTGGCGGCTAAGTGTCACGCCCCAAACTCGAGGGACATGACCGGCGCTCGACCGGGTATCCCCTGTCAAGCGGACCTGGGTGCCTTTCCTAACCCACGAGCTACCCCTTGTTTTCCTTATTCAATATTCAAAGAACTAGCCATATAATTAATTTAAAACACCTTTTGCGAAATATACATACATACGTGACAGTTAGTGAAGTTATTAATTCGTTGCCCAACAAAAGAAACATGGATATACATAAGCTTCTAACCCACATCCACTGTCTACGGAGCCTCTAAAGATACAATGGGATAATACAGCACTTGCCGGTAACAAGGCTCCGGCTATACCTTACACAACAGCAAAATAAAACTACGGAAACAAGCGGCCTGAGCCACGTAGGGCCCCGAGAGGAATGAGGCTCACCAAAACAACTGACGGAAGGCGAAGAGGGAGCTACAATCGGTGGGCTGGAATACCTGCTGCAGATCCACCTACAATCATAACACAAATGTAGTGCCCCCGGCAAAAGGGACGTCAGTACACTTGAATTGTACTGATATGTATGACAAACTTTGTGCCAAGTAAACTCGAGCTATAGACAAGTAAGTAACAGTAACAGAAACAACAATCAATTCCATAAAGAAAGAACAATCAAGCCAAACAAGTTTTACAAACTCTCCCGTTTCCCTTCCACATTTCCACATCAATAGATTTCACATTTTTGCTCATATTTTCATTTCAACAGTGATTTCGATCACTTTCCACCCTTATTACCTCGACCACCCTTATCACCACGACCCGCACCTTATTACTTCGTGTTGCAGCATGCAACCCGATCCCACCGTACATTTTCAATTCACAAACAATCACAACAACAACAATGAACAGTTCACAAAGATCCCAACAACACTTCTTAAGGAGTAGCAACAATAATTTACAAGTGTTTCCCTAACCATCAATACTATTTCCGTCATATTCCACAATTCACAAGTGTTTCACGTTACATTAATACTTGCCCACGATAAGCCATAGATGTTAATATCACAATTATTTCAGTTGCATCACTTACAATTTCCTTACGTCATTTGTTTTTCATCTAATACCACATATCATAATCACAACCATGCAAATCACACAAATTTCACAATTTACCCACGTGAATGTCACATACCAAATATTTGAACACCAACAAGGCGATTTTACAAGGTCAAGGTTAGCCATACATACCTGTAGTCGAATTCCCTTTTTAAACTCCTATTATCAGTCACCAAGAAATCTAGCCACGTCAATCTAGTTTACAAATTAACACATATTTCTTAGAATTAAAGTTCACAATCACTACCCGAACACATTTAGGTTATCAACCCTTCTTTACACAATTTTTTACTCCTTCCCAACTAATCTTACTAGATTTTAGGTTTTAATAAACATGCATTAGTGTTTCAACCCCTATTATCAAGAACTAATGCATGAGACTTTCCCCCTCTCAATAAATCTGAAAGTCAATGAAAATGGGGTAGGGATTTTACCTGTAGAAATGGAGATGAAGACACTTGCTTTAAAATTTCCCGGACCAGATAATTTGAGGAACAAATTTTGAAGAAAATGAACTTTCTATCAAGAACCCCTCCTCCCTCTCTCTTGTTTTTGCTCAGAAAAATGGTTAAAATGAGGGGTTAGGGTGTTTTATTAGAAAGGGGTCGGGTTTTAAATTTTAGAAAATAGAATCCCAAGCAAGATCTGCGGTCGCACTATGCGACCGCATAATTGGACCGCAGAACTGACCCCAACCACTGAACATCTCTGCCTGGGTATGCGGTGGAAATGCGATCCGCATACTGATTATGCGGTCGCATAATGGACCGCATTTATAACATCAACTTAGACTAACTCTCTGATTAACTATGCGGCAGGAATGCGGTCCGCATATTGATTATGCGGTCGCATAATGGACCGCATTTTCAACTTCAATTTTGACAATTCTTCTGCTTCACTCTGCGGCAGGAATGCGGTCCGCATAGCTGATCTGCGACCGCATTCTGGACCGCATAAATGACAATTTTCTGGAAAATTGATTCTTTTGATTTTTTTTAAAGGCTTAGATCACTACCAAGGGTCCGAACCGCGGTGAACACATTCCTAACACATATTCGCAGTCGACACCACGAGTTACTAAGTTTTGAGACCAAAAATTATTTATGGGACCTTACACTAAGTACGTACGAGGTGATGAGATTCCGTATGTAACTACTATATATGCTATTTTTGGGGTAGTCTAGGACCCACACCATGCAATACTTGAAATGTTTTCACCCCTAATTGATAATTTAATAACTTAAATCATATTCTAAATTGATAAAAGAATTGTAAAAGGCTACTTGGAGTTGTGAATGGGACACTTGAGTGTAAATGAGAATTTGTATTTTGTTTAAAATATTATATATTTGTGGAGCAGGCCGAAAGCCTCGATAGCACATAGATGCATATATGGTTAGTCTCATTTGACCCTCGGTAGTGCACAATTTAAATATTATGTTGTATCGGGCCATATGATCTCAGCATAACTTGCGTATGATAAATCTTTGGAAATATCTGAAATTGATATTTCTTAAATGCTCTGAGATGCCAAACTATTAAATGATGAAAATAAACTTGGGGCTTAATATTTGCGAAAAGAGTATTTACTATTTCTTGTTATTGAGTTTCCAGTATTGTTCATGTTATCCATGCCTAGTATATTATTTCGATATACCATTGTTAGCCCATAGTAAGTGTGAACGCCGATCCCTCATCACTACTTCTTCAAGGTTAGACTGGATACTTATTGGGTACATATTGTTTATGTTCTCAAGCTATGGTTCTGCACTTAAATGTGCAGGATCTGAGGAAGGTACATCTGCTTATCGACCTGGCACACACGCTTGACTCCTGGTACGAGACTATACGTGAGCTGCCCTTCCAAGCCGTTCTGCAGCAGCCTAAGTCTTCCTATTGTTATATTTTTCTATATATTTCATTTTAGACAGTAGACTAGTATTCTTTTGTATATTCTACTAGATTTTTCATACACTTGTGACACCGGGTCATGGCACACACTAGTAGTTATGATTTAGGGTTTGTATATTTATGGTTATGATTGTATTTTTCTCCTTTTGTTTTGATTATTTTAAATCCTCTATTCATTAAATCTTTTAAATTAGGAAATTTTATTTACTTGAAAACTTATAAAAATGAGAAATAACTTGATGGTTCACTATTGGCTTGCTTAGCAATGGTGATGGGCGCCATCAGAACCTAAAATGAAATTGGGTCATGACAGATGGTTTTGATAGCTCTGTATGGTGATTTTGGTCTTGGAAGCGTGTTTGGATGTTGATTTGGAGGTCTGTAGGTAGTTTCGTCGTGATTTGGCAAAAGATGGAAAGTTGGAAGATTTTGAAAGGTTTGATAGTGAGTTGACTTTATTGATATCGGGGTCAGATTCCAATTATGAAAGTTGGAATAAGTGCGTAATGTCATTTACGACTTTTGTGCAAAATTTGAAAATTGGAGTTGTTTTGGTATGAACCGGCATTGGATTAGGAATTCGGAAGTTCATAATTTGTTAGGCTTGAATGTGGGTTGGGATTCGTAGAATTTATATTATATGATGTGATGTTTGGCCTCGAGTAGGTCCATTATATGTTTTGGAATTAGTTGGTATGTTCAAACGGTGTCTTGGCGTAGCGACCCAAATTTCCCACCTTCTAGACCGTGATGGGCCTAACATTTCACTCGCTAGGCAAACCAATGTTAGATTAACTCGTATGCCATTTTAAAATGTTCAAATATTTAAAACCCATTTAAACTGAAATAAAACTGGAATGATGTGCAGAAAAGTAAAGTAACCAAAAAAATATCTAAGTACAACCCCGAATCTGGAGTCATAAGTGCACGAGCTACTAGAAGTTCTACAAATAGAATCTGAAATAAATATAACCGTTTCAAATGAAATGAATAGTAAATGAGGAAAGAGGAAGGGGACTTCAAGGTTTGCGGATGCCAACAGATCTACCTCGAGTCTCCAAAGGTGATAATCCGAGCTGATGCACCTAACCTATAACTGGGATAGGTACCAAAATTTGCACAAGATGTCCAGAGTGTAGTATGAGTACAAATGACCAATAATACTCCGTAAGTGTCGAGCCTAAACTCGACAAGGTAGTGACGAGGCTATGATTGGACACTCATATAATTTAACCTGTTCAAACATAGATATGTAAACCAAGCATCAAGAAATAGAGATTTAATATGTATGCTTGGGAGAGGATATGCAAAAGGGGAACAAGATACAATAACTACAACAGGTATGAAAACACAAGACAGTCAAATAAATCATCAACCAATAAAGACGGATAAACATATGGATAAAGATGGCACGATATCACCCATCATGATTTTACACTCAACCTTACCATGAAATGATGAATATGACACGGCATCACCCTTCGTACTTTTACTCTCAACCTTACCATGAAATAGTGGATATGGTATGTCATCACCCGTCGTGTTTTTACTCTCAACCTTACCATGAAACGATAAATATTGCACGGCATTACCCTGCGTGCTTTGACTCTTATTTTGCTAATGTAACAAAAAATAATCGATATAGATGGAACGGCATCACCCTTCGTACTTATCTCTCTTATTCACTATGTATTTATCAATAAATGAAAAAATAAAATGGCATTGCATCACCCTTTGTGCTTTAATAGTTTCCCTTACCATGTAGTAATGAATATAAATATTCGGGAGATAGATAATCGAAGAATAAACTTTACGTCAACAATGATAACAAGATGCCAAACCTCAACTTCCAAAATACTCAACAATTACAGTTAATCCATAAATACGGAAGGGACAATTAAGGAAGTAAAAATCTAGTCTAATCATGAGTGTCATAATTAAAGAGGCAATAAATCACAAGGAAACAAGTTCTACCTGTATGCTTTAACCCAACAACAACGCATGAGTAATCGTGACCTCACATATACGTTGTACCCACACAGTAAACTTGTAGCAAGTAGACGAACAAGTCCTAATACCTCAAGTGAAGGTTAACCACGATACTTACCGCGCTCCACAATTGACTCAAGGTCCAACCACGACTCTACCTTTCGAACTTCCTCCAAACTAGCCAAATATGTAAAATTATTAACCAAACGATTCAAAATAAGCATTAGGAATTACCTACGAATCAAAAAAGTTAAATTTAGATCATTATTAAAAAAGTCAACCCCGGGCTCGCTTGGTCAAAACTCATAGTTCGGACCAAAACTCGATTACTCGTTCCCTCCAAGGCCCAATTATGTAATTTGTTTCAAAATCTGACCTCAATTCAAAGTCTAAATTCAAATTTTACAAAAATCCCTAATTCTACCCAAATCCCAAATTTTTACCTTGAATATCATAGGTTTAATGGTGCAAACTTATGAAATGTAATTGGTAAATGAAAGAACGTTGATATTAAGGTCACTTACCAATGAAATGAGGAAGAAAAGCTCTTGAAAATATTACCTCTAAGGTGTATAGGGTTGAGAATTTGAAAGAATGAGCTAAAAACCTGTCTATCTCAGCTTTTACCAGGCAGCGGATGTCACAATTGTGATATTTTATTTTCAATTGCGAACATCCCAATTGCGAGAAAGAGGTCAAAAATGCGAACTCCTCTTATAAACCAAGTCATTGCAAATACAATGTTTTGGTCGAAAATTCGACTCCCAAGCCCTCGGAAATCTGGACCATATCTTCGCAAATGCGAAGGTTGCCAAGAAACGTGCTTAGTCGCAAATGCGACTCTGCTTTCGCTAAAGCAGAAAAATCATGTTCGCAAATACAAACTTTTACCATGTGAATGCAGACTCTCCAGTCAGTCCAAGCTCGCAAATGCGAAGCCTTGTTCGCATATGCAAGCTAGATCTGGCAAATGCGAGAACTGCAACAGAACACCAGTAACAAAAAAGGCATCGGGCATTCTACCAAGTTCGAAATCACTCCGTGGTCTATCAGAAATTTACCCAATCCTCGGGACTTCAAATCAAACATGCACACAAGTACAAAAACCCCATACCAACTTGCTAGCGCGATCAAAATACCAAAATAACACCTAGAACTTCGAATCTGATACTAAAACGAACGAATTTGTTTAAAAAAACTCAAGAACTTTCATTTAAACAACCAGACGTCAGAATCACATCAAATCAACTCACTTTTGCAAAACAATTTGCAAACAAGTCATAAATATAGTAATGGACATATATCAAGTTCCGGAATTAAAATACGAACTCGGTAGTAACAAAGTCAAACTATGGTCAAATTGATGAACTCTTTAAACTTTTAAACTTTAAAATTTCAACAAATTGCGATAAATCAAGTTAGGGACTTCCAAATTTGATTCTGGGTATACGCCCCACTGCCAAATCATGATACAGACCCATCGGGACCGTCAAAATACAAATATGGATCCATTTGTTCAAATTATTAACCCACATCAAGTAAAATAAATTTAAAGCACGATTTCATATTTTAATCAATTTTTCAAATAAAAATCTTCTGGAAAAGATATGGATTGCGCACACAAATAGAGGAAGGATAAATGGAGTTATTTGGGGTTTTAAAACACAGAATTGAAGGTTAAAATTATAAATGACATATCGGGTAATCACATGCTCCACCTCTAAAACAAACGTTCATCCTCGAACGGACATAGAAAAGTACCTGGATTGGTGAAAAGGTGAGGATATCTACTTCGCGTATCCGACTAGAACTCCCAAGTGGCTGCCTCGATCGGCTGACCTCTCCATTGCACTCGATCTGAAGGATAACTCTTAGGCCTATTGGGATAGAAAAGCCACCAACTCCTCCTCATGAGTCAAATCCCTATACAATTGGACTGAGCTGAAATCTAACACATGGGACAGATCACTGTGATAATTCCATAGCATAGACACATGGAACACTAGATAAACTGCTGATAAACTAGGTGGCAATACGAGCTTGTAGGCCACCTCACCCACTCTCTAAAGAATCTCAAAGGTTCTGACATACCTAGGGATCAACTTTCCCTTCTTTCTGAACCTTATCATACCCTTTATGGGTGAAACTTGAAGAAATACCCTTTAACCAACTATGAATGCAACATCACGAACTCTACGGTCGGCACAACTCTTTTGCCTAGACTAAGTTGTGCGAAGTCGATCCAGTATAATCTTGACCTTATCCAAAGCATCATGTACCATATATGTACCTAACAATCGAGCCTCCGTCGGCTCAAACCATCTAGCTAGCAATCGATACCGCCTCCCATATAATGCCTCATAAGGGTTGTTTTGATGCTCGACTGGTTGTTGTTGTTTTTGTAGGGAAACATCGCAAGTGGCAAGAAATGATCCTAAGAGCCCTCAAAATCCATAACAAAAGCGTGAATCATTTCCTCCAATATCTGAATAGTGCGGTCAGCATAACTCTTTTGCCTAGACTGAGCTGTGCGAAGTCGATCCTGTATAATCTTGACCTTATCCAAAGCATTACGTACCATATCTGTACCTAACAATCGAGCCTCCGTCGGGTCAAACCATCCAACTTGATGTCGATACAGCTTCCCATATAATGCCTCATAGGGGCCATTTGGATGCTTCAATGGTAGTTGTTGCTATTGCAGGCAAACTCTGCAAGTGGAAAGAACTGATCCCAAGAACCCTCAAAATCTATAACACAACGTGAAGCATGTCCTCCAATATCCGAATAGTGCAGTTGGACTGTCTGTCCATCTGGGGATGGAATCAACTCAACCTACGTGCCCAACTAACGGTGTATTGCCCTCCAGAAGTGCAAGGTGATCTACGTACCTCAATCAGAAATGATAGACAGTGCACACTATAAAGATAGATGATCTAAAAAATATAGATCTCAGCCAACCACTTTGAAGAATAGGTAACTACCACAGGAATGAAATGTGTTGACTTGGTTAGCCTATCCACAATGACCCATACCGCACCGAACTTCCGCTGAGTTTGTGGGAGTCAAACAAAAAAATCCATAGTGATACGCTCCCACTTCCACTTAAGAATCTATAACTTCTAAAGCAAACCACAGGGTCTCTGATGCTCGTACTGTATTTACTGACAATTTAGACACTGAGCCACATATTAAATTATACCTTCTTCATTCTTCTCCACCAATAATATTGCCGCAAGTCCTGATAAATCTTGGCGGCGCTCGGATAAATAAAAGATCAGGAACTATAGGCCTCCTCACGAAGCTCATATATTTGGCACACAAATACGACCATGAATCTTTAAAACCCCATCCTCTCCGATAGTAACTTGATTGGAACCACTGTGCCGCACCATGTCCTTAAGGACAAGAAAATGATTATCATATTGCTGCTCTCTAATGCGCTCAAAAAAGGAAGACCGAGCGACTATACAAGATAGACATGACTAATTTTTGAAATGTCTAACTTCACGAACTAATTTTCCAAAGCCTGAACATCATATGCAAGCGGTCTCTCACCAACTGGAATGTATGCAAGGCTACCCATACTCTCTGCCTTTCTACTCAAGTCATCGGCCACCATATTGGCCTTCATGGGTGAGATACAAATGGTGATATCATAGTCTTTCAACAGCTCCGACCACCTCCTCTACCTCAAGTAGAGATCATTTTGTTTGAAAAGATACTGTAGACTCTGATGATCCATGAATATCTCGCGTGATGTGTCATAAAGATAGTGCATCCAGATCTTCAGCGCATGAACAATGGTTGCCAACTCTATGTCATCAACATGGTAATTTTTCTCATGAACCTTCTACTAATGCGATGCATATGTAATCACCTACCATCCTGCATCAATACTTCACCGAGCGCAATATGAGATGCATCCCAATACACCGTGTAAGATCCTAAACCTGTGGGCAACACCAATATTGTCGCCATAGTCAAAGTAGTCTTGAGCTTCTTAAAGCTCATCTCACACTCTTTCGACAATCTGAATTGGGCACTCTTCTAGGTAAATCAAGTCAATAGGTCTACTATAGATGAAAACTCCTCAATGAGTTAGCGGTAATTGTCGACGCTCCCATTTTCCCTCCTTCCAAAGAGCGAGAAATCGGGTTTACGACATTTGGAAAGGCAACTCTATTCCCGCTTGGGAATTGGGTTTTGGATTCGAAGAGTCACCACCTAATGATTATAGTGCATTAGGACACTTTAAGAAAGAAATTAACATGAAAAACCAGAGTTCGGGTGAGGTCTAGAAATTATAGCATGGTTCCCAGCCATGCTACAATTGTGACTTTAAATACAAACAACAAGTAGACAAGCAAGCATTGCAAATACAAGGAAACTTTCACATAATGGTTGACAATTAAAAAAAGTACAAAAGGTTTAAAGAGTGCTGAAAATTGGGAGAAAGTAGTTTTATAATTAAAGAAAAGATACACAAGTAAAGGGAAAGGGGTCAAATAATTGATGCAAGTGACTTAAAAGAAGTGAAAGAGGCGGAAGTTTAGGTGGGAAACAATACTAAACTTCAGAGAATTAAAAGAAAGATTTTTCATGATAGGTGCAAAGAGTAGAAAAAGAGGTTAAAGAAACTGAAAACTGGACAACTTTTAAAATTCTGGAAAAAGTAAAATAATAAAGAGGGAGGGGGTCCTAGGTTTATAAATCACATGGATCATCCACACAACACTGGTACCCAGTTGTACGCATAGTGTCATCGTGTGATCATCATCTCTATGTCTACCCTTTCCCACCCCGTTAAGGTATTTAAAGCGCGGAATAGTATCGTTACTTATTGCATGCTATTACCCGTCCCAATCGTATCAGTCTTGGAGGCAAATGGACTACTAATCCTAAAGGGAGAGGGGTTTGGGGGCTTTTAGAAGTTTTCAAAGGAAAAAATGCTAAGGCGTCAATCAAAAACACGTAATGCAAACAAAGGGGAAGCAGACAACCAAACAGGGCTCAAATACGCCTCCATAAATTAGATAAAATTCATAGAGTTTAGCATGTCTTACACGTACTGATTTGGTCTTAATTTAAATAAAGCTACGAGGGGACTGGTTCAACGCATATTTTTAGACGGAAAGTCTACATTAGGCTTGCTCGAATGCAGTTGACTAAAACCGATCTGATTGATTAATTAATCCTTTTGTCTAAGTGTTGGTTAGAACTAGGCATGATATCTACTGATTTTTGAAATAATGCAAACTGATTATACAAAAAGGTTACCAGTTTTAACAGAACAATACGAGTTCAACAGTTGAAGTAACTTTTATTCAAACTCGAGATTTCCTATAGGCATGCTTTCTATATGTTTACTAATTTTGACACCTTTTTAGATGTTAACAGAAGTCATATGAACATGGTATCTATATGCAACTTTTATTATTAACCTACAAATTGTTTGCCTGATGACGCTTATACGTGCGGAGATGCGGGAGTCTATAGGCAGTATTTCTATATGTGAATTTGCAAAACAATTAGACGTTGATCCTATAGGCAAGATATCTATGTGTGAAGATGCATAAAATCATAAGTTAATCCTATAGGCATGATATCTATGTGTGGCGTTACAGGAATCAGAAGTGAATCCTATAGGCATGATATCTATATGCTTTACTGTAGAAATTAATAAGTTAAACCTATAGGCATGATTTCTATGTGTGGAGTTGGACAAGTCAGAAATTAACCTTATAGGCATGATCTCTATGTGTGAATTTGCAGAAATCATAGATAAATCCCTATAGGCATGATCTCTACCCTTAGTGCATAAAAATAAACCCCCTCTCCTTTTCACTAAATCCTCGAGTTTATACAAGTTATTACAGCCCCAAAATAAATAAAACTGGAATTAAAAAATATATCAAGAATCCTTAGCTACATCCAACCAGCCTAATTCAGACTTAATGCCTAATAGTATAAGATTAAGCCAACTCCGCGATCCAGATTTCCAAGCCTTCTCTCATCTAGGGTGTTTCAGAGATCCAAGGGATTTTAGGAACCCCAGGCAATGCATACACCTAAGATGTTAATCAGAAATTGAGTTGTGAAGTATGGAAGGGCCAACCCTTATGTGTCCAAGTTCAGAGGGAGCTCAGGGGTTCCAAGTCAAGGCTCACACAAGAGGGGCAGAACCTAAGTTCTAAGAGTGAAGTGCAAGTGCAATGAAAAGGGGATAGGGATGGGAAATTGACAAAGCATAGGGACCAAAGGGTCCAGTTCATATCCATGGACAATAAATTCAAATATTGCCATGTTTTTGAACCATAACTTAAAGCACATAAGGTGATACAGGGGTTTGGGATTCATAACAAATGACTGACAGAGTGCACACACATAGACAAATATTAATTTAGAAGGGAAAGAGAACATAGTACAGCATGCTAGTGTGATATCTGGACTGCAGAAATATGAGTAGAAGTAGACAGGAATGACAAGCTGGAGTAATAAAAGAAAACATGTTGTTGTTGAGGCTTGTAAATTAACTAGGACATACCAGTAGGGAAGCAAAGTATAGAAAAGGTGAAGCAAATAAGAGTCCACAATCTAGCCTTGGCTTTCAGCCGACTAGACAAAGCAACAACACAAGTAGCAGTAAAGAAAGAGAGTTTTAAGTGTAAGAGTGTATTTTGTTTTTGAACTCGAGTTGTTCGTGTGTAAAGAAAAAAGAATAGGGTATTTATAGTTTTGAAAACGAGTGAAGAATAAGGTAAGAAATAAAGTTTTAACACAAACATGGAAACAATCACAAGTCAGAATCAATTAACACAAGACATCCCTTTAATCAAGGGATTATTGTTCAAACGGATACTAACAGGGTCAAGATAATGAAAGAAAACCAGTTTGTAAGCAGAATGGTTATTGCCATAAAAGGAACAGTAAAATCATACAATGGGTGTTTAAGTCTAAATACAGGATTGTACTTGTTTTTGGAAAGGGTTTAGTAAGGCCAAACAAGGAAAGCGAATCAATTAACCCTTGACAGGAGAGTAAAAATCAGAATTTCACGAAAGGAAAAGTTTTGAAATCAATTACGAGTTTGAAAAAAAAATCAATCATAGACGGAACTCATAATATAAATGAATGCACAAGTAATAGACACACGAAGCCAAGCTATGGCAAAAGAACATCTTATAGTAGTAGCTCAAAAGAAAACACTCGAAGCATGATAGTCAGGTTTCAGTGTTTAAAAATAGAGAAGAAGATCAGAAGAATGCAAAGAGTTGAGTGAAAACCATACGAGTTGCACAAACATTTTCAAAGAAATCGAATAGTCCCCAAAGAAACTAGGGTTTTCAAAAATCAATCGATTTTAGAGGAGATAAGCAGATAAACAAATAAACAGATTCAGAATCTCGGATAAGCCCCCCAAAAATTAGGGCTTCCACTATGCTAACTCAGGTATAGATAAAGGGTAAATCAAGTGAATATTAACAAACAGAAACTTCAAACAAAATCCCAAAATTAGGGTTTTCAACATGATAACTAAGATAAAAATAAGGTAAATCAAACGAATATTACCAAACAGATTAAGAAACTTAAACAAAATCCCAATAATTAAGGTTTTCAACATGCTAACTCAGATAGAAAACAACATAAACAAAACACAGTAAAACATGTTGAGAATCGTAGAAGAGATTTGAAATAACTTGACATGAAACCCTAGTTGAAGAATAAAGAGTTTCTGAAAGCAAAAATTAAAGAAACTTGTAGAAAATTCATCGAAGGTTCACACACACATAGATCCGGAGTAGATCTAGAAATAAATCGAAGGAACCTCAGAGATTAGGGTTTCGTAAGAAACCCAGGTGATGAGGAAGACTTTGGAAACCATCTATTTGGACAGGAAATTCGAAGGTCGAACTCGAATAGCCATGACTGGCCGGACAAAGGTTGAAGACGACCGGAGAACAGTCATCGAGCCAAAGCTTGGTTGAAACCCTTCAAGACCTGGTTATAGGACCTTAGAAACGAGCACACAGTAGCCATGGGAGGCTAGTATATGCCTCCGATGAGCCTGAGAAGCCATAGATTAGGGTTTCAATGAGAGGCGGCGTCTAGGGTTTGAGGTGAGTTTAGAGAGAGTTGAGAGAGGATGGAATTCAGAGGCGGCGGTCGAGAAAAAATGAGATAAGGTTTATGGGTTGTTTGAATTAAAAAGGAAAAGGAAGAGGGGAGCCCTTGATCTTTTAGATTAACAGCTGGGATTGAGCGGTTTAAATGGGGGCCGAGTTGGGTATGACAGGAAAGAGGTATGGATCGGGTTGCAAGTGGTAATTGGGCTTGGTATTTTGGGCTCAATTTGGGGTTAATTGGGAATTAAATTGATGCTATATTTGCAATTGAAATGGCTATGTGTTAAATAGCCGATTTTCCCCCTTTAATTTATATAAAAATAGTTAAAAAATGATTTTAAACAAATTAAAAGTACTAAACTAATTAATAATATATAAACATTAATCTGAAAATAATTGGAATAATTTTATAATTGTAAAATACCATTAATCGTAATATAGGCTATAATTGCAACTGTATGCATTTTAGCTTTAAAAATGACAAATAAATTTGTTAAAATATGCAAAAATTACCTTAATTATATTTTGGTGCAAATGTGAGAATAAAATGAATTATTCACCAAAAAGGATAATTTTGGAAATAATTATTGGATTTTGTTGTATTAAAAAAGGCAATAAATTAGTTTAAAAACATTAAAAATGCCAAAACTCTTGGGTGTGCTGATATATGCACAAATATGCTATTTGGAAGTATTTTGGGTATAAAAATACTTTAGGGAAAAATTGGGTATCAACAGCTGCCCCTCTTTACCGGAAAGGATGAAAGAGTTGTCGGGTAAAGATATGATGGCCAATTTTGAACGGAAGCGGCGATTTGAAAAGAATTTGACCGAGCTCTGGTTTCTGAGCTACCAACATATCCCTGGTTTTATAGGAATCAGGTTGTATGTAGTTCAGGAACCATTGACGGAACATGCTGATGGAGATTCGAAAGAAACAGATACGATGTTTAAGTGGCAAGAGGTATTTTGAAACTTGATCGGTTGTGGGGACTGGAGCGGGATCGCTCCTTCTAAGACGACCATTGCCACCCGGTGTACCTACAAGTGAGTAATACGGGCGTATATCGTGCATAAACTTAAACGTGATGCAAGTTCCCATTGGACCATTAATGTTGTCTTTGGACGGTTAGGATGACGTCCTCGGACCATGATGTCCTAGGCCATGAAGTGCAAAATTAAAGGATTCTCAGGCTATGAAATGTTGTTCTCGGGCTATGACAATGGTGACTCCGAACCTGATGCCTTTGAATAATGCTGTGCACGATATAAAGTGGGGTCCTCGGGCCATGGCATGGTGTTCTCGGGCTATGAAGATGGTGCCTCCGAACAATGATGCCCTCGAATAGTTTGGCGATATTTCAGCCCATGAGATGCAAGATTTGGCGGTATTTCAACCGATGCAAAACCGAAATAGTGATATTTCAGCCGACAGAACTTTAAACAAAGCGGCGATGTTTCAGCCAATGCAAAAGTAAAATGGCGATATTCCAGCCGACAGAACTTTAAATAAAGCGGCGATGTTTCAGCCAATGAAAAAGTGAAATGGCAATATTTCAGCCGACAGGACTTAAAATAAAGCGGCGATGTTTCAGCCAATGCAAAAGTAAAATGGCGATATTTCAGCCGACAGAAGTTTAAATAAAGCGGCGATGTTTTAGACGATGTAGAATTTAAATAAAGTTTGGCGATATTTCAGCCGATTGCAAGACGTAAGTAAATGTGGCGATATTTAAGCCATGCAAGAAACATAAAGTGGCGGTATTTCAGCCATGCAAGTGGAGGTAGAGCTTAACCTTGGAAGGTAGAAAGGTAGCCTTATGCAATGCAAAAAATGCAGATGGAGACAATGCTTAGTCTCGGAAGGCAGAAAGGTAGCCTTATGCAATGCAAAAATGCAGATGGCGATAGTGCTTAGTCTCGGAAGGCAAAAAGGTAGCCTTATGGAATGCAGAAATGCAGATGAAGATAATACTTAGTTTCAGAAGGCAGAAAGGTAGCCTTATGCAATGCAAAAAATGCAGATGGAGACAATGCTTAGTCTCGGAAGGCGGAAAGGTAGCCTTATGTAATGCAAAAATGCAGATGGAGACAATGTTTAGTCTCAGAAGGCAGAAAGGTAGCCTTATGCAATGCAAAAATGCTGATAGAGACAGTGCTGAGTCTCGAAAGGCAGAAAGGTAGCCTTATGCAATGCAAAAAAACAGATTGAGACAGTGCTTAGTCTTGAAAGGCAGAAAGGTAGCCTTATGCAATGCAAAGAAATAAAAGGACGGATAGTAGTGAGATTTCTTAGCTGATTGCTGATTACGATATCGTGACTGCCGGGGAGGTTGTGTACGGATAGCGATTACGAATAAGTGATGACTCTGAGAAGTTGCATTCTTGGCGAAGTAGGCGTACATAAATACACTTAGTGATATTGTAAGTCGAGTGCCTGCATCTAAAGAAAAATCGTGAGTTTCGTAAGGGGGAAAGGTTAGTTCGTTTTCCCCTGGCTTCTGGCATTGCGTATCACTGGGGTAGCGTTGCCAAACAGCAGCAATTCAAACAAAAATTATGCATGATTTAGCAAATATAACGTAATTAGAAAATAATTTTCTTTAGATGAACCAATGACTGTGACGTGGTTCAAGACGTTGCAACCTCTCTTGCTCCGGAATTTTGAGGGTCATCCTCAAAATTCTGCCCCAGTTTGCTGGGCTGGCACTTTTGATGGCTGCACTGAACGAATGAAAAAATAACTTCTGAATTTTAAGGGTCCACCTCAAAATTCTGCCCCAGTTTACTGGGGCGACATTCCTGACGATAAGTGGCTGACAACTGACTTCGGAATTTTGAGGGTCCTCTTCAAAATTCTGCTCTAGTTCTAGTAGCATGGGGAAATGAAATTTTTTTATTAAATTGTTACCGAACCCATAGGGCTGCCTACGTATCCCCTCTTAAATGGGAATCAGGTCAGGTGCAGTTCAAATTACATTATAAAGGGAATCATAAGTAGTTAAACATAATATCGTTTCACTGTATCTGAATTGATTGGCTTTGTCCAAACTTCTCTGTCCATCTCTGCAGGAATGATGGCTCCTCCAGTTAGAACCCGGTGAACCATGTACGGACATTGCCAGTTAGGAGAGAATTTTCCCTTGGCTTCATCTTTATGTGGGAATATTTTCTTCAACACCAGCTACCCCAGTGTAAATTTCCTTGGCTTAAATCTTTTGTTGAAGGCTCTGGACATTCTGTTCTCATACAACTGACTGTGGCAAACTGCATTCATCCTCTTCCCATCTATAAGGGCTAGCTGCTCGTAGCGACCTTTTACCCATTCTACGTTATCCAGCTCTGCTTCTTGTATGATTCTCAAAGAGGGAATTTCTACCTCGGCGAGGATGACCGCTTCTGTACCATAAACCAGCATGTAAGGAGTTGCTCCGGTCGATGTGCGGACCGTGGTGTGGTATCCCAGCAAGGCGAATGATAACTTCTCATGCCATTGTTTGTGACTTTCGACCATCTTCCTTAGTATCTTCTTGATATTCTTGTTGTCTTCTTCTACAACTCCATTAATTTGAGGCTTGTAGGCTGTAAAGTTTTTGTGTTTGATCTTGAATGTCTCACACATTGCTTTCATCAAGTCACTGTTGAGATTGGAACCATTATCAGTGATGATTGATTCTGGAATTCTGAATCAGCAAACAATACGGTCACGGACGAGATCCGCCACAACTTTCTTAGTCACTGCCTTGTATGATGCTGCTTCAACCCATTTAGTAAAATAATCAATTTCCACCAGGATAAATATGTGCCCGTTTGATGCGGCAAGCTCGATAGGTTCAATGACATCCATTCCCCAGGTGGTGAATGGCCAAGGTGAGCTTATTGCGGTAAGTTCGTTAGGAGGCACCTTTATCATGTCTGCATGTATCTGAGAGTGATGGAACTTGCAAACCTATTGGATACAGTATGTTTCCATAGTCATCCAAAAATACCCTTCTTGGAGTATCTTCTTTGCTAAGACAAAATCATTCATGTGCAGCCTGCAGGTCCCTGCGTGCACTTCGTCTAATAGTCTGGATGCTTCTTTTGCTTCGACACACCTTAGTAAACCCAAATTGGGAGTCCTCATATACAAGATTCCTCCACTGTGAAAGAAGTTGTTGGATAACCTCCGAAGTGTGCGCTTCTGAGTGGCGTTGGCAAGTTCTTGGTATTCTCCCGTTGTCAAGTACTCCTTGATGTCATGGAACCACGGTTTTCCGTCTGCTTCTTCCTCAATGTGAGCATAGTAGGTTGTGTGATCATAGATCTTTACTGGGATGGGATCAATGAAATTCATGTCTTGATGTTGGATCATAGATGACAGAGTAGCTAATGCATCAGCGAACTCGTTCTGGACCCTGGGGACATGTTGAAATTGTGTCTTTGTGAATCTTTTCCTCAACTCCTGTATGTGATACAAGTAGGGGAGTATCTTGGGGTTCTTGGTTGCCCACTTTTCTCAAACTTGATGTATGAGCAAGTCTGAATCCCCGAGCACTAACAGATCCTGAATGTTCATGTCGATGGCCATCTTGAGCCCCAGGATGCAAGCTTCATATTCAGCCATATTATTTGTGCAAGGGAACCTGAGCTTGGTGGATACTGAGTAATGCTGGCCAGTTTCTGATACTAGGACTGCTCCTATGCCAGCTCCTTTGAAATTTGCGGCTCCTTCGAAAAACAACCTCCAACTATCGTAGGATTCTGCAATATCTTCTCCTATAAAGGACAGTTCTTCATCAGGAAAATACGTTATCAGGGGTTCGTATTCTCTGCCAACCGGATTCTCGGCAAGGTGATCTACTATGGCTTGGCCCTTGATTGCTTTCTGAGTCACGTAAACAATGTATAATGCATTTAGCATGATTTTCCACTTGGCGAGCTTTCCAGTGGGCATGGGCTTCTGGAAGATGTGCTTCAGCGCGTCCATCCTTGATATGAGATAAGTAGTGTAGGCACAGAAATAATGCCTCAATTTCTGAGCTACCCAAGTCAGAGCACAACAGGTGCGCTCCAATAAAGAATATCGAGCATCGTACGGAGTGACATTGTTATTGAGATAGTAGATTGCTTGCTCCTTCATCCCTGTTTCATCATGTTGTCCTATAACACAACCGAATGCTCCATCCAAAACTGCGAGATAAAGCAATAGAGGCCTTTTTGGCTCGGGCAGAACCAAGACTGGTGGTGTTAACAGGTAATCCTTGATTATGTCAAAGGCTTTCTGACAATCGTCAGTCCATTTAGTAGCAGCGTCTTTCTTCAGTATTTTAAAGGTGGGTTCACAAATGATCGTGGACTGAGCTATGAATCGACTGATATAGTTGAGTCTTATTAAGAAACTCATTATGTCCTTCTTGTTCTTTGGCGGTGGAAATTCTTGAATGGCTTTGCTTTTTGATGGGTCCAATTCTATTCCTCGATGACTCACGATGAAACCCAGTAATTTTCCAGCAGGAACCCCAAATGCACACGTGGCGGGATTTAGTTTCAGATTGTACCTCCTCAGTATGTTGAAGAACTTTCTCTGGTCTTCCATATGACTAGTGTCTTTCTTGGATTTGATGATGACGTCGTCCACATATACCTCAATCTCCTTGTGTATCATGTCGTGAAAGATAGTAGTCATGGCCCTCATATAGGTGGCGCTAGAATTCTTCAACCTAAATGGCGTTTTGTAACAATACATTCCCCACGGCGTGATGAAAGCCGTTTTCTCTACATCTTCCTCATCCATCCATATCTGATGATAGCCGACGAAACAATCAACAAAAGACTACAACTCATGCTTGGCGCAGTTGTAGATAAGAATATGTATGTTTGGAAAGGGGAAGTCATCTATGGGACTAGCCCGGTTAAGATCTCGGTAGTCGACACAAACTCTAACTTTCCCATCCTTCTTTGGTACTGGCACGATGTTGGCTAACCATGTTGGATATTCCACTACCCTGAGAACCTTAGCTTTGACTTGCTTAGTAACCTCTTCTTTGATTTTCAAACTCATGTCGGGCTTGAATTTCCTGAGCTTCTGTTTTACCGGCGGACAGGTTGGATCTGTTGGTAGTTTGTGAGCTACAATGGACGTGTTGAGACCGGTCATATCATCATACGACCAGGCGAATATGTCCTCATATTCCTTTAAAATTTTCGTATATTCTTCCTTTTTTTACGGCGACAGGTGAGCACTAATGCTAGTTTCTTTGACATTTCATGTATCTCCCAAATTAACGACCTCAGTTTCTCCCAGGTTAGACTTAGGTCTATTCTCAAAATCCTCAACCTCTCTAATGACCTCTTTAGGTATTTCATCTTCTTCTGAGTCTATGTCCTTTTGTTGCATTATTTCATTGCAAGTCACAACCGTTGGTTCATCATCAAAGTAAGTAATAGTAATGCTGTATAAAAATAGAGTAAATGATAGAGAAAATAATAAGAGCGAGATATATGATAAACTAAAATGCTTTGATTAAATTCATAATTGTTTGAAACATTGGAGCTCTTTTTGAAATTAAAGACAATGCGGAAAGAAAATCAACTAGTAAAATAAAATAAAATTAGATGTATGGTGCTTTTGTTTAGCTTTGCTACCCCGAAGCCTTCTGGGCCCTGGCAGTTCTAATTGACCAATTACTGAGGCGGTCTCCTCGGTTTACAACTTGTATGGAAGGGCCTTCATCCCCTTCCTCCTTGAAAAGAACACAACAGTCCATATCATCATCCTCCAGAAACAGATTCTTCATGGCTGCCAACGCTTCATCTTCCTCTAACCCATATACAATATCTGCTGGTTGGAAGGTTTGCTCCAAGCTAGGTATCGGAAGCTTTAATGGATAGTAGGGGTCGCGCCATGGTGGCGACGAGCTCTGGAATTCCTCCCAAGTATAACCGTACCCTAAGCCAAATGTAGTACCATGCTTCTTTAGTTTGATGGGTTTAGTGATCCCCTAGAGGTTTTTACCGAGTCCCTTTCCAGGCTCTTACCCACACTAATTCAGGATACTTTCGATCTTGCTATTCCACCACTTATCCTTATCTACAGTGTTGACCCATTCGATGTGGTGGTATATTTCTCCGCCTATTCTCCTTCTACCTCCTGTCACTGGGATGGTCTGGCGACTATATATGGGGTTACTACTATCGCCATGAATAATCACCTCCTGGTAATTCTATTCGAACTTCACTGCCTGATGCAGGGTCGATACTATGGCTCCAACGACATGGATTCAGGGCCATCCTAATAGCAGGTTGTAGGATGCCAGGACGTCTATTCCTTGAAAGTCTACGTCGAACCATGTTGGCCCCATTTGTATGCATAGGATAATTTCTCCAATAGTAGATCTCTGGGACCCATCGAAGGCCTTGACATTCATAGCCCCATCTTTGATCTCGTGCAGGCTTTTCCCAAAGTTCTGAGAGTTATCAGTGGACAGATGTTGAGGCTGGATCCTCCATCGATCAGGAATCTAGTGATGAAATAATCCTTGCTTTGCACGGTGATGTGCAGTGCCTTGTTGTGGCTCAATCCTTCCGGCGGCAGCTCATCTTCGTGGAAGGTGATTTTATGGCTCTCCAGCACTTGCACTACCATATTTGTCATTTCACCTTTAGTTATATTGCTGGGCACATAAGCTTCACTCAATATATTCATCACGGCATTTTTGTGAGCATCAGAGCTCTGTAGAAGAGCTAGGATAGAGATCTGTGCTGGTGTTTTGTTTAACTGCTCAGTGACCGAGTACTCCTTAGCTTGTATTTTTCTCCAAAGATCGTCTGGCCCAGTTTCAATAGGCCATCCCGAGGCTTGCTTACCTGACTCAGCTAAGTGTTCTAGGGTGTAAACCCTCCCTGTTCTAGTCATCCCTTGCGCGGCAATTGTTTCTCCTATCTTGGTCTTTCCTTTCCTCCTAGCTTTAGCAGTGTAGTCCCATGGTATGGCATTTGAGTGGAACGGTGTTATGTCTAACATTGTCACAGGAATAGGTACCCTTGGTGGTAACACAGCAATTTTGAAGGGTGCAGGTTCTTTTGGAACTCCAAATTCAACCTCAATTGGCCCTGGCGCCTTTACAGAAGGAGGCGCTTCAAATTCGAGAGGTATAGACATGTTTACTTGATCATCACTGGAGGGCTGATTCTGCACAACAATTGGGTTAAGTGTAACCGCTAGTTTCTTTTGTTCATTACCTTCAGTAATCAAACCTATCGACCCTCTAGTGTCCCAATCATCTTCGATCTCGATCATGTGAGTGTCTCCACCTTTGTGGTAAGGCAGAGGGTTGTTGCGAACATTAGAAGCAGGCTCCTTTGCTATGATGACCTTATTGTTTAACAGGTTTGAATCTTGTCCTTCAATGAGCAGCACTCGTTAAGGGTGTGTCCCTTCATACCGGAATGGTACGCACAGGTCTTATTATGGTTGACCCACTGTGAAGGATTTTTTGGAGTTTTGGCTGGGTTAGGAGTGACGTAACCAGTGGCTTTAAGTCTCTCGTACAGCTGGTCAATTGGTTCAGTAATGGCTATGTATTGTCTGGGAGGTCTGCGGTCAAAATTTGGCCTGGGTCTAGGGAAGTTTTGACGGGTGGAAGGTGATTGGTAGTGAGAGGGTTGAGCATTATAAGCTTGATAAATAGGTTCTGGTCGAGAGTATCTGGGTGAGGTGGGTTGATATGTTAGAGGTGGAGAGGATTGGTAAGCGGGATATGGATTTTGATAGGAGGGTGCGGGTGCTTGGTAATTCGGGACGGGCTGATATGTAAGTGAAAGTGATGGGTAAGTGTGGTATTTTAGTGGTGACTTGGCTACCTGTGCGACCATTACGGCACTCACATCCTTCTTCTTGGATGTGCCACCAGACTGTAAAGCCTTATTGGTGGCCTATAATGCTTCAAGATTAGTAACCATACTATTCTTAATGCCCTCTTCGATTCTTTCTCCCAGTTTGATGATATCGGAGAACTTCTAACACTCGATCAGCATCAACCTCTCGTATTATTGAGGATCCTGGGCCCGGACGAAGAATCTGTTCATCTTTTCTTCTTCTAGGGCCGATCTAACCTTTGCAACTTCAGACCTCCAACGAGTAGCATACTCGCGGAATGTTTCGGTGGGCTTCTTCTTTAAATTCTGTATGTAGAATACATTCGGTGCATTCTCTGTATTAAATCGGAATCGATCCATGAAATCTGATGCCATGCCTACCCAGTTTGTCCATTTCTTGGGGTCCTGGCTGATGTACCAGGATAAAGTATCTCCCTTCAGACTTCTCATGAAGAGCTTCATACGGATGTTCTCATCCTTTTCGACTCCAACCAGCTTATCACAATATGTCCTCAGGTGGACTCTGGGATCTCCTGTTCCATCAAACATTTCGAACTTGGGAGGTTTGGATCCCTCAAGAAGTTCAACATCTGGCTGAATGCAGATGTCTTCATATTTTAACCCCTCGATACCTTTATTACCTTCCATGCCCTAAACTCGGCTAGTTAATTTCTTGAGTTCTGTCGCTAAGTTCCTGATAAGGGAGTCTTTATCATCAGACTCGGGTGCATTTAAGATTTGTTGAGGGTAGTGGGGTACAGTATCCACGTAAATAGGAGTGTTATGAAGATGGTCATTTGTGGTGTTCAGTGGCTCGGGAATGAGTAGTGGAGTATTGTTGGGAGTGTGGCATGTGTTGTAGTGTTGAGTATGAGTGGGTTGTATCTGTGGTTGTGGGGTGTTTTGTGGAGGTTCAGGATTCTGGGTGTTGACATAAGGAGCGGTGAGAGAAAATGACAAGTTTGCCAAATTCCGAACCTGATCTAGTTCTTCTCGGAATTTAAACAGTTTGTGCTCAAGTTGTGTAGCAGTTTCCTTAGCAACCGGGGTCCCCTGAGGAATCTCAATATCCTTTCTGGTGCTTGGATCTCCCATTCTACCTTTGTTCTTGTTCCGGACAGGACTCAGAGGAGGAGGAGGTGGAGGGCCCTTGGATCTTATGGAGTATGACGGTGGTGCCAGAATGCACGAACTAACCTTTGGGGAGGGGAATAAAAAATAAAAGAAAAAGAAAAGGTAATAAGTTAGTACAGGTTATGAGGAAAAATATTGCAGTATTTAAACACATTGTGTGAAAATGTAAATCGCGTCCTAGCTTTGGTGCCTCGTTGTGCCCGAGGTAGGCCTGGCGACAAATAGTTTTAGAGAACTTATAAGGCTAAATGTCTCATTTTATTGATAAAAATAAGACGAATACAAAATGACTCTAAATAATAGAAAGTAAGATATCACTACTGGCCATTGGCCTTATTACATTAAAATAAAGAATAAAAGTACCCCTAACTACTTGGTCCCAGAAGGACCTTCCCCAAATTTGGCATCTTCGTCTCCCTCGAACAGCTTCACCGGCTCGCGTAGTCCTAGCATCAAATAAGCTCATGCCAAATGTCAACCCGCATTTCCTTCAGCGTTTTGACAATCTTCAATTCTCTTGATGAATTTTCCTTCCAGTTCCACTAGACCCCGCTCCAAATACCCTAGTCGCTTGTTGGCGCTGACAACCATATCTTTCCACTCCTCGATCAACTTCTGATGGGCTTCTTGTTTTTCTCGGGGCTCACTTTCACATTCTCGAATTCTCTTGCGTAGTTGATTATACTTAACTCGTGCTTCACCGTGATCATCGATAATTTTGTGACCTCGAACGAACCCGGGCTGACCCATGCCATTGTCTTCTAACCAACCTGAATAGTGCGGCACACAACCGACGTGATACTTGTATGGCTCAATAGATTCTTTCCCTAAAATGAGTTTGCAGTGCCACGAGTGCTGAGCTTGGCATATGTGAGGACTATCATCATCCTGGAAATCAGCCCTGAAATGACTTATTTTGTCAACCCTTGGTATGATTTGCTTTCATCCAGCCTGCCTCATGGCTCGGAGAGGAACGTAGGCATAAGTTCCTCTCAAACCAATTAGTATGAGAAACGGTGCATCTCGGGATCGAACAATAAACTCATCCGTGGGGAACCATTCGAGCATCCATTGTACCTGGTCCTCTTTAAGTTTTTCAAATAATTCTACCCATCCTCTAGCATCCTCTGGTTGAGCAAACATTTTAGGCATATAGTTCATACGCCTTGGCTGGTGGAAGGCATTGTGATCATCCCAGTCTCTGCGTAGGATCTCCTGTCGGTATTCCCCTGTCTGGAGGTATTCCATGAGCCAGAGCTGAAGTAATAAGTTGCAACCCTCTAAATGACTGCTCTTTGCTGATAGTTGTCCAAGGCACAGTATATCTCAGCAATGATCATGGGCACTATGCTGAAAGTCTGCCCACCGATTTCTTCCATCAAAGTCTTGGTTACCATGGCCAGTCTGGTGTGGATCCTAGCCTTCTTCATAGGGAACACCATTATTCCGAAAAAGCAAAACATAAAAACAAAGACCCTTCTATGGACATGCCCTAATAAGGTGATGGAGAACTCATCTGAATGGGTGTGGTATGACTTTCTATGGCCGTATCTCCCATACAAATAGTCCAATGGGATGTAAGAGTCTTTCAAGCATGTTAAGTCTGGGTTCTTCTTCAGTCTCATCATCTTAAGGAAGCCCCTTTCTTTGCGATTCTCTGGCATAAGCAAACTCGGAGTCTCCTAATGAATACCATCTAAACCTCTTATTTCTTCGAGCGAAGGAGTCATTTCAAGATCCCCAAAGCGGAACACGGACTTGTCACTATCCCGGAACAACGTCGCGGCCTCTATGATTCTGTTGTTAGGTTGAATTTATAGCAGAGAATGTAAATTCCCTAAGTACTTGTGGACGAGTATCTGATCACTGGAATGAAGGTCTTTCCACCAATTCAGAAGCCTTGGATGAATGTTGGTTACCATGCCAAATCTGGGGACTTCGTGCCTCATTTTATTGAAATTAAAGCGCTAGGCCATTACCCCTGTCGGACTCGACTATTTAAACTAATAATTAGCATAGCAAGCACTTTAGTTCTCAAAATAAATGCACAGAACATGGAGGTGTCCATTTGGGTTTCAAGGAAACTTGGTGGACTTTGGACAAGGCTTTCTTAATGAGTCATTATGTGGACAACATAACTGACTCGGCTAGGTTTGACCATGATGCATGTACAATTTAAACGGAGTAAGGTTTCTATTGGGGTATTAGACAGGTACCCTTGAGCGGACAACTCAAGAGGGAAAGGCACGGAACCGTCAACTGCACCACTGATCGACTGGTTTTACCGCAAATATGCCTTTGCCAAATTTAGGGGGTGATAGTATTGGAAGAGCACAACTACTCATTATAAGCGTTGCTATGGTATTTGTTTGGCACGAGTGGAATATGATGTTGAAGCTGTAGTTTACAAGAATGAAACAAATTGACATTTATTTTCACGTTCATATAATAAGTTTACAATAATTGCTTAAAATTACAATAGCATTGACGGGAAAAGCGGTAAATGAAAGTAATTAAAGAAGAAGAAACAAAGGAAACAAGTCAGTTTCAAATAATAGCATTAAACAAAAGCAACAAAATAAAGCAATAAAGTCACATATAGCATGCAATAGTAAAAGACTAAAGAATCCCCAGCAAAGTCGCCATGTTGTCGACGCCCCCTTTTTCCCTCCATCCAAAGAGCGAGAAATCGGGTTTACGACATTTGGAAAGACAACTCTATTTCCGATTGGGAAGTGGGTTTTGTATTTGGGGAGTCGCCAACTAATGATTATAGTGCATTAGGACACTTTAAGAAAGAAACTAAGATGAAAAACCAGAGTTCGGGTAAGGGTTAGAAATTATCTCGAGGGGAAGGTGTTAGGCACCCCTTAAGATCCACTAGTGTGGTTCCCCGCCATCCTACAATTGTGACTTTAAATACAAACAACAAGTAGACAAGCAAGCATTCCAAATACAAGGAAACTTGCACAAAATGTTTGCAAATAAAAAAAATTACAAAAGGTTTAAAGAGTGCTGAAACTTGGGAGAAAGTAGTTTTATAATTAAAGAAAAGATACACAAGTAAAGGGAAAGGGGTCAAATAATTGATTCAAGTGACTTAAAAGAAGTGAAAGACGAGGAAGTTTAGGGGGATACAATACTTAAATTTAGACAATTAAAAAAAAGATTTTTCATGATAGGTGCAAAGAGTAGAAGAAGAGGTTAAAGAAACTGAAAACTGGACAGCTTTTAAAATTCTAGAAAAATTAAAATAATAAAGAGGGAGGGGGTCCTAGGTTTATAAATCACATGGATCAACCACCCAACACCGATACCCAGTTGTACGCACAGTGTTATCGTGTGATCATCATCTCCATGTCTACCCTTTCCCACCCCGTTAAGGTATTTAAAGCACGGAATAGTATCGTTACTTATTGCATGCTATTACCCGTCCCAATCCTATTTGTCCTGAAGGAAAATGGACTACTAATCCTAAAGGGAGAGAGGTTTGGGGGCTTTTAGAAGTTTTCAAAGGACAAAATTCTAAGGCGTGAATCAAAAACACGTAATGCAAACAAAGGGGAATCAGACAAGCACAGGGCTAAAATACGCCTCCATAAATCAGATAAAAGTCATATAGTTTAGCATGTCTTACACATACTGATTTAGTCTTAATTTAAATAAAGCGACGAGCGGACTGGTTCAATGTATATTGTTAGACGGAAAGGCTACATTAGGCTCGCTCGAATGCAGTTGACTAAAACCGATCTGATTGATTAATTAATCCTTTTGTCTAAGTGTTGGTTAGCACTAGGCATGATATCTACTGATTTTAGAAATAATGCAAACTGATTATAGAAAAAGGTTACTAGTTTTAACAGAACAACATGAGTTCAGCAGTTGAAGTAGCTTTTATTCAGACACGAGATTTTCTATAGGCATGCTTTCTATATGTTTACTGATTTTGATACCTTTTCAGACGTTAACAGAAGTCCTATAAGCATGGTATCTATATGAAACTTTTATTATTAACCTACAAATTTTTTGCCTGATGATGCTCATACGTTCAGAGATGCGGGAGTCTATAGGCAGTATTTATATATGTGAATTTGCAGAACAATTAGACGTTGATCCTATAGACAGGATATCTATGTGTGAAGATGCAGAAAATTAGAAGTTAATCCTATAGGCAGGATATCTATGTGTGGAGTTGCAGGAATTAGAAGTGAATCCTATAGGCATTATATCTACATGTTTTATTGCAGAAATTAAGAAGTCAAACCTATAGGCATGATTTCTATGCGTGGAGTTTTACAAGTTAGAAGTTAACCCTATATGCACGATCTCTATGTGTGAATTTGCAGAAATCATAGACAAATCCCTATAGGCATGATCTCTACCCTTAGTGCATTAAAATAAACCCCCTCTCTTTTTCACTAAATCCCCGAGTTTATACAAGTTATTACAGCCCCAAAATAAATAAAACTAGAATTAAAGAAATATATCAAGAATCCTCATCTACATCCGAGCAGCCTAATTCAGACTTAATGCCTAATAGTATGAGATTGAGCCAACTCCGAGATCCAGATTTCCAAGCCTTCTCTCATCTAGGGTGTTTCAGAGATCCAAGGGATTTTAGGAACCCCAGTAAATGCATACACCCAAGATGTTAATCAGAAATTGAGTAGTGCAGTGTGGAAGGGCCAGCCCTTATGTGTCCAAGTTGAGAGAGAGCTCAGGGGTCCCAAGGCAAGGCTCACACAAGAGGGGTAGAACCTAAGTTCTAAGAGTGAAGAGCAAGTGCAATGAAAGGGGGTAGGGATGGGAAATTGACAAAGCTTAGGGCCTAAAGGGTCCAGTTCATATCCATGGACAATAACTTCAAATATTGCCATGTTTCTGAACCATAACTTAAAGCACATAAGGGGATACAGGGGTTTGGGATTCATAGCAAATGACTGACAGAGTGCGCACACATAGACAAATATTAATTTACAAGGGAAAGAGAACATAGTACAACATGTTAGTGTCATGTCTGGACTGCAGAAACATGAGTAGAAGTAGGCATGAATGACAAACTGGAGCAATAAACGAAAACATGTTGTTGAGGCTTGTAAATTAACTAGGACATACCAGTAGAGAAGCAAAGTGCAGAAAAGGTGAAGCAAACAAAAGTACACAGTGTAGCCTTGGCTTTCAGCCGGCTAGACAAAGCAACAGCACAAGTAGCAGTAAAGAAAGAGAGAGTTTTAAGAGTAAGAGTGTATTTTTTTTGAACTCGAGTTGTTCGTGTGTAAAGAAAAGAGAATAGGGTATTTATAGTTTCGAAAACGAGTAAAGAATAAGGTAATAAGTAAAGTTTTAACACAAACATAGAAACAATCACAAGTAAGAAATAATTAACATAAGACTTCCCTTTAATCAAGGGATTATTGTTCAAACGGATACTAACAGGGTCAAGATAAGGAAATAAATTCAGTTTGTAAGCAGAATGGTTGTTTCCATGAACAGTAAAATCATACAATGGGTGTTTAAGTCCAAATACATGATTGTACTTGTTTTTGGAAAGGGTTTAGTAAGGACAAACAAGGAAAGCGAATCAATTAACCCTTGACAGGAGAGTAAAAATCAGAACTTCACGAAAGGAAAAGTTTTGAAATCAATTACGAGTTTGAAGAAAAAATCAATCACAAAAGGAACTCAGTATATAAATGAATGCACAAGTAATAGACACACGAAGCCAAGCTATGGCAAAAGAACAGCATATAGTAGTAGCTCAAAAGAAAACACTCAAAGCATGATAGTCAGGTTTCAGTGTTTTAACAATAGAGAAGAAGATCAGAAGCATGCAAAGAGTTGAGTGAAAACCCTACAAGTTGCACAAACAATTTAAAAAAAATCGAATAATCCCCAAATAAACTAGGGTTTTAAAAAATCAATCGAGTTTAGAGGAGATGAGCAGATAAACAAATAAATAGATTCAGAATCTCGGATAAGCCCCCCAAAAATTAGGGCTTTCACTATGCTAACTTAGGTATAGATAGAAGGGTAAATCAAGCGAATATTAACAAACAGAAACTTCAAACAAAATCCCAAAATTAGAGTTTTCAACATGCTAACTCGGATAAAAATAAGGTAAATCAAACGAATATTACCAAACAGACTAAGATACTTAAACAAAATCCCAAAAATTAGGGTTTTCAACATGGTAACTCAGATAGAAAACAACATAACAGTAAAACATGTTGAGAATCGGAGAAGAGATTTGAAATAACTTGACATGAAACCCTAGTTGAGGAATAAAGAGTTTCTGAAAGCAAAAATTAAAGAATCTTCTAGAAAACTGCATGGAAGGTTCACGCACTCATAGATCCGGAGCAGATCTAGAAATAAATCGAAGGAACCTCATAGATTAGGATTTCATAAAAAACCCAGGTGACGAGAAATGTTTTGGAAACTATCGATCTGGGCAGGAAAGTCGATGGTCGAACTCGAATAGCCATGACTGGCCTGACAAAGATTGAAGACGACCGGAGAACAGTCATCGAGCCAAGGCTTGGTCGAAACCCCTCAAGACCTGGTCATAGGACCTTAGAAACGAGCACACAGAAGCCATAAGAGGCTAGTATATGCCTCCGATGAGCCTGAGAAGCCATAAATTAGGGTTTCAGTGGGACGACGGCTAGGTTTTGAGGTGAGTTGAGAGAGGAGGGGATTTATAGGCGGCGGTCGAGAAAAAATAAGATAGGGTTTTGGGGTTGTTTGAATTTAAAAGGAAAGGGAAGAGGGGAGCCGTTGATCTTTTTAGATCAATGGCTGGGATTGAACGGGTTAAATGGGGACTGGGTTGGGTATGACAGGAAAGGGGTATGGATCGGGTTGCAAGTGGTAATTAGGCAGGTATTTTGGGCTCAATTTGCGGTTAATTGGGAATTAAATTGAAGCTATATTTGCAATTGAAATGGCTATGTGTTAAATAGCCGATTTTCCCGCTTTAATTTATATAAAAATAGTTAAAAATGATTTTAAACAAATTAAAAGCACTGAACTAATTAATAGTATATAAATATTAATCTAAAAATACTGGGAATAATTTTATATTTGTAAAATGCCATTAATCATAATATAGGCTATAATTTTAATTGTATGCAATTTAGCTTTATAAATGCCAAATAAATTTGTAAAAATATGCAAAAATTACCTTAATTATATTTTAGTGCAAATGTGAGAATAAAATGAATTATTCACCAAAAATGATAATTTTGGAAATAATTATTGGATTTTGTTGTATTAAAAAGGGATACACAAATATGCTATTTTGGAAGTATTTTTGGTATAAAAATACTTAGGGAAAAAATTGGGTATCAACAGTAATAACTCGCCAAATCCAGTAAACTCCGAATGTCCATAGCTGAAGTAGGTCTACGCTAGTTTGAACTGCCTTAATATTCTTAGGATCCACCTTTATGCCCTCTATCGATACGTGTTCCCCAAAAGGTTACTGGGTCTAACTAAAACTCGCTCTTCAAAAATTTGGCATATAACTGGCAGTCTCTTAAAGTCTGACGTACAATCTGAAAATACTGCTCATGCTCCTCTCGACTGCGCAATTAAATCAAGATATCAACAATAAATACAATCATGAAGGAATATAAGTAGGGCTTAAACACCCAGTTCATCAAATCCATAAATATTGCCGGTGCATTTGTCAACCCAAATAACATCACTAGAAACTCATAATGCCCAAACCAAGACTAAAAAGCTATCTTAGGGACATCAGATGCCATAATCTTCAACTGATGGTAGCCAAACCTCAAATCAATATTCAAAAACACCTTGGCACCTTGAAGCGGATCAAATAAGTCATCAATCCCCGGAAATAGATACTTGTTCTTGATGGTGACTATGTTCAACTGCAGATAATCTATACACATCCTCATCGATCCTTCTTTCTACTTCACGAACAACATAGGTGCACCTAGGGTGAGACACTAGGTCTAATTAAGCCTTTACCATGCAAATCTTGCAACAACTATTTCAGCTCTAGCAGGGCTTTACGATATAGCGAAATAGGAATGGACTGAGCATCAGGATCCAAATCAATACAGAAGTCAATATTTCTATCAGGTGGCATCCCCGACAGATCTATAGGAAACACCTATGGAAACTCAATGAACAACTAGTACTGAATGCATGGAAGTAACCTCTGCACTAGAATCACAGATATAAGCCAAATAAGCTAGACACCCCTTCTCGACCATACCTCGAGCCTTCACAGAAGAGATAACCCTTCTTGTAGAATGGCCAAGAGTCCCTCTCCACTCTAATCAAGGCAATTCAATATATCATGATAAGGTGATAGCTAATCGATACCCACGATGACATCAAAATCAACCATATCTAGAAGTAGGAGATCTACGCTAGTCTTAAGACTCCCAATAGTAACCACACATGAGCAATAGACACAATATACTACAATAGAATCACCCACAGGTTTGGACACATACACATGAGCACTCAAAGAATCACGAGGCACAACCATATATGAAGCAAAATAGGGTGACATGTGGGAATAAATAAAGCCTGGATCAAATAAAATTGAAGCATCTCTATGGAAAATTGGAATAATACATTTGATAACAACGTTAGATGACTAAGCCTCGAGCCTAGCTGGAAAGCGTAACCTCGGGGCTAGGCCCTAGCACTCTTAACTATATCTCGGGGATGGGCCTTAGTTAGCTGGCCTCTACCTTTATCGGCCTGACCTCTATCTCTAACAGCCTGACCTCTATCTCTAACGGCCTTACCTCCACCTATGGCTACCTAACCCCTGCATCTAGCTGGCTAAGCAGGTAGTGGAGCAACCAGTGCTGGAACCATGGCACAAGAATCTTGCTGCTGCGTGCTGTGCGGTTCCCAAAGGCAATATATAGCACTATGCCTTAGATCAACACAAATATAATATGCTATTAGCTATTGTGACTACTAACCCTGGAACTGGCCTTGACGACCTGGGGAGCCACCCTAAAAACTCTAGAGCATAGGTGCACTAATAGGAACTGGTGGACTACTATAGGCTAACTAGTTGGGATGAGACACATAAGGGTTGCGACACTACCAAAAGTACCCATGCTTTGAGACGAGGAACCACTAAACCCACTCAAACGATGAGACCTTTTATCAGACCCCTGCATTATCTCCTGAGCAAGAACCATCTCGATCCGCCTAGCAATATTTGCTGCTATTTGGAAGGAAATATTACCCTCGATTTCTTGTCCATATATAGCATGATAGTGTGAGTCAGTCCATCAACAAATCTCCTCATACTCTCCCTCTCAATAGAAAGAAAGATAATAGCATGATGAGCTAAAACCACAAAATAGGTCTCGTACTGAGTAACAGTCATACCGCCCTACTGGAGACGCTCAAACAACCTGCAGTAATCCTCCCTCAGCGTGACATCATAAAATCTATAGAAATAGCTGTGAGAACATATCCCATGTAAGTGAAGGCGACCCAGCTGGTATGATCGGCATAAAATCTCTCCACCACCTCTTTGTAGAACCCGTCATCTGAAATATAGCAAAATTGACCTCGGTGGTCTCAACTATGCCTATTTTCTGTATCACCCCATGACAATGGTCTAGATAATCCTGTGGGTCCTCAGAAGGTGCACCACTGAAGTGAACTAGAAAGAGCTTAGTAAACTTGTCCAATCTTAACAAAGCCTCAAAAGACATGGCGGGCCTATCACCAGCCTATGCTGCAAGAACTGGCTGAACTACCCCAACTTATAGGGCTGTTGGAGTCTGATACTGGGAAGCCATCTGCTCTAGAGTGTGAGTTGCAAAAGTATATGCTTCTACCCCAGCTTGAGAAAAGACGGGTGCTACCGGAATCGTGTCATCTTTGGCCACACTCTCCATAAGGCCCACCAAACGGACTAGAGCGTCCTAAAGCACTAGAGTGGCAATGAAACCCTTAGGGACCTGAGCTGGTCCAACAAGTACATTCTAAGCTGGAACCTCCTCATCAAAATTTACCCGAGGCTCCATGGCTAGTGCTAGTGTTGGTGCTTGAGCTCTTGGGTGAGCTTTGCCTCTGCATCTGCCTCTAGCGCGACCTCGGCCTTGACCTCTACCACTATAAGGAGATTCCACTGGGTTCTCCATTTGCTGCCCAATTGTAAATACAGTATGTATCCTTGCCATCTGTGAGAGAACAAGAATAGGAATGTTCAATCACCAATGATAGAATAAAATTGCATTATAGAGAAAACTAGAAGTGAAATTGTTCCAAAACTTCATAGCCTCTGGAATCAAGCTTCTTCATGACTCGTGAGACCTAGCTAACCTAGTGCTCTAATACCAACTTGCACAACCTAGAATTTCTATCTTAGGGACCGTGATGGAGCCTAACAATTCATTCGTTAGGCAAACAACTGTTAGAGTAACTAGTATGCAATTTTAAACAATTCAAATAATTAAAACCCATTTATACTGAAATAAACAGGAATGATGTGCGAAAAGGTAAAATAACCATAAAATATCTAAGTACAACCCCGGATCAGGAGTCATAAGTACACGAGCTACTAGAAGTTCTACATATAGAGTCTGAAATAAATAGAATTGTTTCAAATGAAATGAACAGTCAATGAGGAAAGAAGAAAAGGACTTCAAGGTCAACGGACGCCAACAGATTAACCTCGAGTCTCCAAAGTTTATAATTTGAGTTGATGCTCCCCACGTACAATTGGTACAGTAACAAAATATGCACAAAAAGTGCAGAGTGTAGCATGAGTACAACCGACCCAATATACTCTGTAAGTGTCGAGCCTAACCTCGGCGAGGTAGTAATGAGGCTATGAAAGGTCACTCACGTAATTTAACCTGTACAAACATAGATATATATACCAACCAACGTCAAACAGAGATTTACTATGTACGATTGTGAGGGGACATGCGAAAGGGGAATAAGATACAATTACTACAACAAGTATGACAACACAAGACAGTCAAATAAATCATCAACCAATAAAGACAGATAAACATAATGAATAAATATGGCACAACATCACCCATCGTGCTTTTATTCTCAACCTTACCATGAAATAATGAATATGGCACAGCATCACCCTTCATGCTTTTACTCTCAACCTTGCCATGAAAAGATAAATATGACACGACATCGCCCTTCGTGCTTTTACTCTAAATTTTCCCATGTAACAATGAATAATTAATACAGACGGCACGACATCACTCTTTGTGCTTTATCTCTCTTCCTCACTATGTGTTAATCAATAAATGAAACAATAAAAAGGTACGTCATCACCCTTTGTTCTTTAACACTCTCCCTTTCCATGTAGTAATGAATATAAAGAGGGGATAGGTAATACAAGAATAAACTTTACGTCAACAATGATTCCAGTATGGCAAACATCAACTTCAAGAATACTCAAGCATTATAGTTAATCCATAAATTTCTAAGGAACGATTAAGCAAGTAAAAATCTAATCTATGCATGGGTGTCATAATTAAAGAGGCAATAAATCACAAGGTAACAAGTTTTACCCACATGATTTAACCCAATAATAATGCATAAGTAGTCCTCGCCTTATATATATATTGTACCCACACATTAAACATGAAGAAAGTGGACAAACTAGTCCTAATTCCTTAAGTCAAGGTAACCATAATACTTACCTCTCTCCGGATTTGACTCAAAAGGCAACCACAACCTTGCCATTCGAACAAGCCTCAAAACCAACCAAATCCAGTAAATTATTAAATAATGATCCAACTAAGCCTTAGGAACTGCACACAAATGAAAGAGGTTCCATTTAGATCAATATTGAAAAAGTACAAAAGTCAACCTCGGGCTCGCTTGGTCAAAACTCAAAATTCGGACAAAAACTCGATTACCTATTTGTCCCTGATATCGATCATGTAGTTTGTTTTGAATCCAACCTAAATTCGAGGTCGAAATTCCAATTGTACAAAAGTTCCTAATTCTACCCAAATCCCCAATTTCCACCATGTAAATCCTAGGTTTAATGATGAAAAATTATGAAATGTAATGGGTAAATGCAATAAAGTAGATTAAGGTCACTTAGAATTGAGGAAGAAAAGATCTTGCTAAAATTGCCTCTAAAGTGTTTAGCATTGAGAATTTGAAAGAATGAGCTAAAATCACGTCTATCTCAACTTTTACCCAGTTGCGGATGTCGCAATTTTGATATTTTGTTCGCATTTGCCAACATCGCATTTGCGAGAAAGATGTCACAAATGCAAACTCCTCTAAGAAACCCAATCATCGCAAATACAATGTTTTTGATCGCAAATGCGAATCCCAAGCCCACGCAAACGTGGACCACATCTTCATAAATGCGAAGATTACAAAGAAACATGTTGAGTCGCAAATGCGACTCTACCTTCACAATAGCAGAAAAAGCAAGTTCGCAAATGCGAACTTTTACCTCACAGAAAAGTGTAGCACAGGTGCGGCCCTTTTGATCGTAGAAGCGGCTTTGTGGACTTAAGTGAAGTCCGCACTTGCAATGGTTTTTCAGCAAGTGCAGAGCCGTAGATGCGGTGAAGCCCCACCAGAAGTGGAATCGCTTAGCAGAAAAGGGGCAAGTTCGAGGGTCTGATCTCATTTTAATTTAGGGTCTTTAAGAGCTCGGATTGAGGCAAAAATTTTAGGCACTTTTAGAGCAAACATTTGGGTAAGGATTATTGAATTGTTTTTGTATTAATATCCACTAATCTGTCTTTAATTTTATCATTTAATTAAGTATTTGGGTTGAGAAATTTGGGGAAAACTTGAAAAGCTTTTAAATTGAATTTTGGGGTTTTGTTTGAGGTTTTGGTATTAGATTTAAGTATTTTTGGTATGGGTGAACACACTGATGAAAGGGTGTTCATGTTACTTAGAGTGTGTTCATGTACGCGAGGAGACGAGTGCGTACACGAGCTAACTGTTGAAAATTTTATTTTTACTGAATAGTAACTTGTTATATCTCAAATAAGCTGTTGGCTGAAGAACATGTGAAGTTTTGAAGAATGAAAAATGAACTCAGTCATGGACCAGGTCCATCTGGTGAAGCACAATTATGATCAACCTACACATGTTAGATGCACGTGAAGGAGATAAGTCCTACTGATCAAGCATCATTATCTCCTGATCTGATTGAAAAGGTTTCATATTGGATAAGGGGAGAAGGTATCATTATATGAAGAGAACACAATCCGGATAAAGATAGTGTTGGAGTTTCAGATCTTCAAGGACTCAACTACGATAGAAGATCAGCAATTGAGTCCTAATCAAACTCTGATTACTAACGTATTAAAAGACAGTGATTGGTCTCTTTTACATGTACTGCACAAACACAAAAGTTAAACTAAATTGAGAGAAAATGAGCAAGGCAATTTTGCACGCAATTTATGTGAGATTTGAGTGTACACTCTCGAAGCTACTTGAACGAGATAGAATAACGAATTCCATTGCGTCTTTCTTTTATTTTAGTTCAATTGTAGTAGGTGGTTTAAAGTTGTACCTTTCAGCTTTTATAGAAGCAATTGTATTAGTTACTTAGAGTGTTCAAGTTATAAGCTAACTTGAAGTTGTTGCAATAGTTGAGACTGTGTGCCGCAACGGGATTAGAGTTAATCCTTAGGTTTACAAAGAGTTTTGTAAATGTTGTTTTGGCTCAGTGATTTTAGTGGATTTTTGGGAAAATCCTACTGGTGTAGGTCGTGGTTTTTTCACCTTTTGAGCCAAGTGTTTTCCACGTAAAAATCTCTGTGTTCTTTATTTTATGTACTTATTAGTCCGCAAACAGTAGTAGTTAAAACACCTAGAAGAACTAGGTTCTTCTAGAGAAAAAATTGGGTACCACACGAATCACCCCCTCTTATATGGTATTGACGTTTAGAACTTCAATTGGTATCAGAGCGGGTTATCCTTGAATAGGCTAACACCTTAGGAAAAGATCAACGTAAGTGCACCAACTGGGAACTTGGAAGGGCAATCCACTGCTAGGCCTCCACTTTTCAATGGTGTACTATTATTGGTGGAAGAACATGATGAGGGATCACATCATAGGAGAAGACTATGAACTCTGGGACATAGTCACTAATGGTCCTCTAGCAACTACAAAGAAGAATACTGAAGGAGTGGATGTGCCAAAGACAAGAGCTGACTGCAATGCTGAAGACCTGAAGAAGCGGGAGAAGAATGCCAAGGATAAGAAATGGCTTGTGTGTGGACTAGGTCCAGAGGAGTACAGTAGAATTCAAAGGTGTACCACTACTAAGTAAATCTATGACACTTTGCAAGTGGCTCATGAGGGAACACTTCAAGTGAAGAGGTCCAGAGGAACACTGTTGTATTCTAAATACGAGAATTTCACCATGAAGGAAGGAGAAACCACCCAAGAGATGTAAACAAGGTTCACCACACTGACAAATGAACTTAAGTCTCATGGAAGGATTATTCTTGAACAAGACAAAGTTGAGAAAATTTTGACAAGGTTTTTACTAGTCTCTTGGGAAAGCAAAATCACTGCTATTCAGGAATAAAAGAATATTGCTACCCTCAAGATGGATGAACTTATTAGAAACCTTACTGCCTATGAGCTAAGAAGGAAAATCATGAAAATGGATGCACCCAAGAAGGAAAGAAGTCTAGCTTTCAGAAAAGCTGAAGGTTCATATTTGGAAGATGATGAAGTGGCCATGATCATAAGAGATTTCAAAAAGTACCTAATGAGAGGAAAGGGTTCTTCAAGAGGTACAACCTTCAATAAACCAAATGTTCCTAAGAAAAAAACCAATGAGAGGTGTCACAATGTGGGAAGACTGATCACCATATTAAAAACTGCCGTCAATGGGAAATTGAATAGATGAAGGAAAGTGCTGAACGAAGGAACAAGAAGATGGAACATGTTCAACGCAAAAGGACAAAGGATCAACAAAGGCTATGGTTGCTGCCTAGGGAGGAACATCAGATGAGGACTTAGAAGATGAAGTTGGAGATGAACAAGCACTTGTGGCCATCGGAGAATAAGATGATGTACAAGAAGTAAGTATTCTTCATCTCAGAGACAAGATTAAATTCCTGTCTAAAGAAAGGTTGTCTGAGCTACTGCTAGACTTCATTGATGAGTCTGAGATAACTAACAATGAGAAGGAAGAACTATCTAGGGAATGTGTGATCCTAAAATCCAAGTGCAAAAATATAGAGTCTAGGGCTAATGAGAGTGAAAGTAAAAATTCTGAGTTGAAGAACCAGGTTCTTGAACTTGACACTAGTGTCCTAGAACATAGGTCTGAGAACTTAAAAACTATAATTAGGAACAGGAAAGAAGAAAGCTGATCACACACATCTCACCCTAGAAGAAAACTTAGGAAAAACGAAGGATGAGCTGTACATGAAGGAAGAGCAGATAAGAGTATTAAAAGAAGATCTAGGGAAGGTAAAACATGAACTAGACAAAACTTACAAATGGAACAAGGCTTCTGATGCACTCTCCTGGCTACAAGAACATCACAGTAGCAATAAAAGAGGACTTGGTTATGGGACTCAAGCACCAAAGTGGGATCCTATAAGCAAGTACCTCACTCTTCATGAGAACAAAATCTGCACACACTGTGGCAAGACTGGCCATTACAAAAATGAACATAATGCAAAAGAAAATGCTAGTCAAATGAACAAAGCTTTTGTTCAAGAAAAAAATAGGCTGCCTGGGTGGGCTAGTAGGAATCTAATTTATCCCTTTTCCTATAGAAAGGGACCCAAACCAATTTGGGTTCCTAAGACTTACACCTGATTTCTTTTTGTAGGTCTAGGTGAAGGGACGTAGCCAAATACGGTACATGGATAGTGGCTGCTCAAAACATATGACTGGAAGCAAGAACCAGTTCATTTCACTTGAGGACTTAAAGGGAGGTAATGTCTCCTCTAGAAATGTGAAGAAAGGTGAGATTATTGGAGTTGGGAAGGTAGGTAAGACAGACTCTCATTCCATTGAGAATGTCTACTTGATAGATGGCTTGAATTATAGCCTGATAAGTATGTCACAACTGTGTGACAAAGGTAACCTTCTAGCATTCATCTCTACTAAATGCTTTGTGATTAAACTTACCACTAACAAGATTATTTTGCAGGAAAAAAGAGTTAATAATATTTACGTTGTAGATTTGTGTACTCTTTTAGAAAATGAACTAACCTACCTAATTGTGTTGGATAATGATCCCCTCTTGTGGCACAAAAGACTTGGTCATGCCAGTCTGAATCAGCTAAACGAATTAGTCTCAAGGGTCTTGATGATAGGGTTACCTAACATCAATTTCAAAGAAGACAAAGTTTGTGAGGCGTGTGCAAGGGGGAAGCAGGTAAGATCATCCTTCAAAAGAAAGAAAATGGTAAGCACAACCAAGTCATTGGAACTGGTCTATATGGATCTCTGTGGTCCAATGAGAACCATGAGCCGAGGTGGTAAGAAATATGTAATTGTACTAGTTAATGATTATTCTAGATTTACCTGGATACTATTTCTAACATCTAAAGATGAAGCATTTGACATGTTTACTGCCTTTGTTAGAAAAACCTAGAAATAATTAGGAAATCAACTTGCATCCATTAGGTTTGATCATGGAATTGAATTTGAAAATGCTAAGTTTGCTTAATTATGTGATGAAAATGGTATAGATCATAACTTTTCTGCCCCTAGGACTCCTAAACAAAATGGAGTAGTTGAAAGAAAGAACAGAACTCTCGAAGACATGGCTAGTACTATGCTTCTTTCTAGTAAGCTACCCCAAAGCTTCTGGGCAGAGGCTGTAAACACTGCATGTTACATTATCAATAGACACATGACTAGACCTATTGTAGAGAAGACTCTTAATCACTAGACCTATTGTAGAGAAGACTCCTTATGAGTTACTTAAAAGGAGAAGACCAAATATATCATATCTTATGGCATTTGGATGTAAGTGCTTTGTGCATAATAATAGAAAAGACTACCTAGGTAAGTTTGATTCCAGAATTGATGAGGGAATATTCTTGGGATATTCTTCACATAGCAAAGCATATAAAGTGTTCAATAAAAGAACTTTGTGTGTAGAAGAAAGTGTGCATGTAGTGTTTGATGAAACTAAAATTCTTTCTGAAAGACAGGAACATGAAGATGAAGCCATTGGATTGGTAAAGGATTTGACTGAAGCCTCAGCACAAGTTAAAGTGGAACCAAAAGAAGGAACAGGTGATGGAACAAGTTCTTCTATTTAGGGCAACCTGATAGGGGGAACTAATTAAAGAGGAATTGAAATAAATCCTCTAAAGGAACTTATTCATGACCCTGTTCCTCAGCAACAGAACAAGTGAGAAGCATTTATTAGGAACTAGTTTGTTGTGAAGCCTCACAAGTATCTATGTTCTCATCCTATTGAGAACATTATCACTGATCCAACATCTAGAGTCAAAACTAGATCACAACTAAAGAATCTGTGTGTTTTGATGCCTTTTTATCTCTTATTGAACCTAAAAATATTGTTGAGGCTTTGCAGGATAAAGATTGGGTCAATGCAATGCAAGATGAACTCAATCAGTTTAAGAGAATTCAAGTTTGGCATCTAGTTCCAAGACCCAAGGATAGATCAGTTATTGCTACAAAATGGGTCTTTAGAAACAAACTTGATGAAGATTGAACAGTTACAAGAAACAAGGCAAGACTAGTGGTCCAAGTTACAGCCAAGAAGAGGGCATAAATTATGATGAGACTTTTGCTCCAGTTGCAAGACTAGAGGCAATCAGACTTCTCATAGCCTTTACAGCACACATGGAATTCACTCTTCATCAGATGGATGTCAAAAGTACCTTCCTGAATGGCTACCTGAAAGAAGAAGTTTTGTGAAACAACCTCTAGGATTTGAGAGCAAGGAATGTCCTGAGCATGTGTACAAGTTAGACAAGGCTCTCTATGGACTCAAGCAGGTATGAATGACTGTCCAAATTTCTACTTGCACATGGTTATAAAAGAGGTAAAATTGACATTACCTTATTCTTAAGGGAAAAAGGTAAGGATCTCCTTGTGGTACAAATATATGTTGATGACATAATCTTTGGGGCCACCACTAATAAGCTAATTAGGGACTTTGCAAAACTAATGGGGAGTGAGTTTGAAATGAGTATGATGGGTGAGCTCAATTTCTTCTTAGGCTTGTAGATCAAACAAAGTCCTAATGAAACCACTATCCATCAGCAGAAGTATGCAAAACAGCTTGTCAAAAACTTTAAAATGGAAGAATCAAAAGAAATAGACACACCCATTGAAACTGCCACAAAATTAGACATTGATGAACCTGGTTCATCAGTTTTTCAAAAGTTGTATAGGGATATGATTGGTTCACTTTTGTATCTTACTCCTAGCAGACCTGACATTGTTTTCAGTGTAGGGCTTTGTGCACGATTTTAGGCCAATCCAAAAGAGTCTCACTTGACTGTTGTTAAGATGATACTAAGATATTTGAAAGGCATCAATGATCTGTGTCTTTGGTACCCCAAAGGTAGTAATTTCAATGTAGTAGGATATGCTGATGCTGATTATGTAGGTTTCTTAGTGGATAGGAAGAGCACATCAGATATGGCATACTTCCTTGGTTCATGTCTTGTGTCATGGGCTACTAAAAAGAAAAATTCAGTGGTCTTATCTATTGTTGAAGCTGAATATGTTGCTGCTGTTTCTTGTTGTGCTCAATTGCTATGTATCAAACAATAGCTAGTAGATTTTGGTACTGAAGTTGGTTGCATTCCTATATTCTATGATAATAGTAGTGCTATAAGGATGACAAAGAACCATTTTCATCATAAGAGGACTAAGCACATAGATGTTAGACACCACTTTCTAAGAGATAACTATGAGAAAGGACTGATCTCCATAGAATTATGTGCTACTTATAAGCAAATTGCTGACATCTTCATTAAAGCACTGAGTAGAGAAAACTTTCAAAGGAATAGGTTGGAATTATGGATGATTAAGATCACACAATATGTCCTGCTCAGAATGCATAGTGAAAAAAAAATGAAACAAATTTTTTTTTGGCTACGAATTCTAACCTGTGACATGAAAAAACAATGAAAAAAAATATCTAGATTAATTCTTACTCAGCTCCATACTTTAATTAGTATATTCATGTGACGTGTGTTTGTATGACTCACTGATCTCTTACCAAATTTTCTTTATTATGGCATTTGAGGCTTGTTCAAGAGAGTTCTAAACAAAGAACCTGGTTCATCAGTATGGGTTCATATGAAAGCTCAGGTATGTTTTCTATACTCTGCACAATTAGAAATATTAATAATCCAATCATGAGCAGAAGTCCTATTCTTGTCAAATTCCTAGAAAAATTCTATCCGTTAGCATTGAACAAGTTCCGTCCATCTAGAATCCTACACCGTAATGATTGCCTAATATCTAGGGAAGCCAAATTGATCATTAAAATTCTGGAATTTCAGTTTGATTGGACTTCAATTTGACCCCTGAAAAAGTTGTCGTTACTTATTAAATGTCTAATTCTCTTTAAATACACACCACTCCTTCAGCCTTCATCATAATAAAATCGTCAAAAATTCTCCTTTACATCTAATTGCCCTCTTCTCCAAAATTCCCAAATTCTCTCAAGAAACCAACAACAATGTCTAACCCACATGATCATCCTGGAACTCCTCCACCACCATCTCCCTCAAACTCATCCTCATCCACTCCAACCAGTGTATCTCCAAAACCTAGGCTACGAAAGAAGAAAAATCTCACTCGAAAAACTGTAGCATCTGGGGCTCTGAGGAAGGCTTTAAATGAAAAGTTGAAAGCAAGCCAAGTGTAAGAAAGCCCAGCTCAAAATTCCGACTACGACTCTGAGTCTGAATCCTTTCAATCTGCGACTGGGGGTGAACGACATGGGTCTTCTGACACTGAGAAGACTCAAGAATCGCCTACTATGATAAGTTCATCTATGGTTGAAAACTTAGAGACTAGGTTTGTGTTGGTTGGACCCATTAGGGATGTTAAGTTGCCTGAGTTGAGTAGGAGTGGAGGTAAAAAGAATTCTAAAAAAGAAAAATAGAGAGAGGGTGTATGTGGTGAAGAGAGGGAAAATGGGAAGGGAGCAGTTCTTGCAAAATGTGGTGTTGCACAAGAGAAGTTAGAAGAGAGTGGCATGAAGTTAGGGGGAAGTAGTTATGGGGAAGCTGCTGGGGGGTTGGTTCATTTGAACACACATAGAGATGAACCTGTTTCATCTACTGAAGAAACCCTAGCTGATCTACTAAAGAAAGTGGGGGCTATCTATGACCCAAAGAATAGCAGAACTCTCACACCAAAAGCCCCAAATGTTTCCAAGCCATCCAACAAAAGAAAAGCTTCATCCCCAACACCTACTGCCTTTTCAGTACCTAGGGGTTGAGCTACAAGAAGCAGGGTAAAACAGAGTGAAGATGATTTACAAAAAGCCTTAGAAAAAGTAAGAAAATGAAAATGGATAAGGGAAAGGGAAAGATTGTAGAATCCTCAGAGGATGTTAAGGAAGAGGAGATGGAACTGGTCCATCAAGAAAGGGGTAAAACAATGGAGGTTCCTACACCCAAACCTAAAAAGCCCAAGAATTCCTCCAACAAATCTTCCTCTGTGCCTGTAGCTGCTGAACACACACTAGCCAAGAGGAAAAGATCTACAGTGAAAGCTAAACAAACAAAAGTTTTTGATGATGATGACTAGAGTGGAGAAGAAAAAGAAAATGATTCTAAGAAGGAACAAGACAAGCTTGCCATTTTTAGAAGAAGAAAGATTTTAAAAGGCAGGTGAAGGACCTGGTGGAACCAGGGATGATGAGATAGGTAGATTCTTTAGCTGCTAAGGGATGTAGATGGAAGGTATGCTAGCCAGAAATGAGCTGGTTTAATTTGTGGAAAATGTTGCTGTTAAGGATGGAGTTGTTAGTAGCCTGGTGAAGGGAGTTCTAGTGTTGTTCGATGCTTTGAAACTAGGAGAGATTCTAGACATACCCTCTAAAGGGTTTGATGACTATACTAGGTAGAGGTGGCCATGACTGGATTCCCTCCCCACTATCCTTGAAATCACCAAGAGGTTCTATAATTCAGAGGAAGTGAATGAAGCCACGGCTGTGTAGAAAAGTGAGATAAGGCATGAGTACAAGATTGTGTTTGAGTTTGTCAACAAGTGCTTATTTCCCAGACAGGAGAGAAGGCACACTACTAACTACATGGATCTGGTTCTTATGAAGTGCCTGGAGAGAGGAAAGCAAATCAACTGGCCTGCCCTTATTATCAAATTGCTAGACAGGGTTATAAATGGCTCCAAGGCTCATGCTACTCCATATGGCTTCATACTAACCACAGTTCTGGACAGACTAAATGTGCCTCTGAAGAAATGGGAAATGGCCTTGAGAAAGTAACAATTTGGCATCAAAACTCTTCTTGTCTGTGACTATCCAATCAATACCATCCCAGTTGAAACTGGTTCATCTCTGAAGACACCCATCAACAACAAAGTTAGGACTTTGGTTTAGGAATGTGCAGCTAAGGATGCTAAAATTGCTAGGCTCAAGGCTCGTGTGGTTGAAGTGGAAACTGATAGGATGGTCTCAGAATTGAGCCTGCCAAAGAAAAGAAGAAGAACGATGGAATTCTTTAGAACATGCTGAATCTTCTCCAAACTCAACCCTCCAGTTCCTCCAAGCCTTAAGACTCCTAGCCTTTGTCTCTTGAACTTGTCTAGTACCCCAATGATCCAGATTATGTATTTTTTTGTTTTTCGCTCATGGCTTGAATGTTTTTCTTTCTTTTTGTTGATTGGTAAGGGCAACATATCTCTATCAATGACAACTATTGTTTTATCTTGTTCTATAATTATTCTGACCTTGATAGTTTAAGTATGTTTGTTGATTGTTGATGATTGTACCATGATTGCACTTGTAGTTGCCCTAGTAGCCATGAGTACTTATTAATACCTAGGATTTACAGTGTGTATGCAACTTTTTGATAATGCCAAAAGGTGAAAGAGATATTGTGCTTTACACATTATTTTGAAATAAGTTATATTTATAACCTAATTAACTTGGTCCTTGATGATAACTGAATTCTCTAAGTTTAGTGTTGATGGTTAAGTTGAGTTCGTATAGGTCCCTTGATCAGTAAAAAGCACAGAGTTTGTCATTATCAAAAAAGGGGGAAATTTGTCGGCCCAAGAACAGGTGAAGTTTTGAAGAATGACAAATGAACTCAGTCATGGACTAGGTCCATCTTGTGAAGCACAGTCATGATCAACCTACACATATCAGATGCCCATGAAGGAGATGAGTCCTACTGATCAAGCAGTAATTTCTCCTGATCTAATCGAAAAGGTTGTATATTGTATAAGGGGAGAAAGTCTCCTTATATGAAGATAAAACAATCTGGATAAAGATAATGTTGGAGTTTGAGATATTCAAGGACTCAACTACGATAGAAGATCATCAATTAAGTCCCAATCAAACTCTAATTACTAACCTATTAAAAGAGAGTGATTTTTCTCTTTTACAAGTATAGCACAAATGCAGAAGTTAAACTAAATTGGGAGCAAAAAGATCAAGGCGATTTTGCAAGCAATTTATGTGAGAAGAGTGTGCACTCTTCAAGCTACTTGAACGAGATAGAAAAACCAATTCCATTGTGTCTTTCTTTTATTTTACTTCAATTGTAGTAGGTGCTTTAAAGTTGTACCTTTCAGCTTTCATAGAAGCAATTGTATTAGGTACTTAAGAGTGTTCAAGTTATAAGCTAACTTGTCGCAACAATTGATATTGTGTGCTACAACGGGATTAGAGTTAATCCTTAGGTTTACAAAGAGTTTTGGAAATGCTATTTTGGCTCAGTGATTTTAGTGGAAGTTTTGGAAAATCCTACTGAGTAGTGGGTCGTGGTTTTTTCACCTTTTGAGCCAGATGTTTTTCACATAAAAGTCTAAGTGTTCTTTACTTTATGTACTTATTATTCCGCAAACAGTAGTAGTTAGAACACCTAGAAGAACCAAATTGGTTACCATACAAATCATCCCCCCTCTTGTATGGTATTGACATTTAGAAATTCATGAGCTATCCCAAAATTTGTAGTTATCATGTTTAGCCTAATATGTCTACATGTCTAAAATGCTTATTTGATATCTGTGCAGCATGCTTAGTTGAATTCCTATTTTTCCTTAATGTTGTATTTAGTCTTTAAAGGTAGGATTTCCTGCTATTAATTCGTTGTTCCATCAATTCTAGTTGTGTGTTTACTTTCAGGACTACGAGACGATACCCCAGAAGATCCCCTATTACATATTTACTTTTGGGACTACGAGGTGGTACCTCGGGAAATCCCTTGTTGCATATTTACTATTGGGACTACGAGGCGGTACCTCGGGAGATCCCCTGTATATATTTACTTCTAGGAGTATGAGGAGGTATCTCGGGAGTGACACAGTTGTTTACCCCTATTTGTTTTGTAGTTTCCTCTTTCACTGTTCTTGTTGTTAAATAATCAGTCTTTCATTATATTTATATCTTCTGCCTTAATTAGTAAATACTCAGTATTTCGTTATATTACTATATCTTCTGCCTTAATTATTATGTACCAGTAGGGCCCTGACCTAACCTCGTCACTACTCTACCGAGGTTAGGCTTGGCACTCACTTTATGGAAGTCTTTTCCACATGTTTTGTGTGCAGACCCATGTACCTCCTACCAGCCCCGCTATTAGTAGTGAGTCATGTAGCTGCTACGGAGACTTCAAGGTATATCTGCCAGCGTTTAGAGGCCGGAGTCCCCCTCTATCCTTCTTTGTTTTTTCTCTTTATTTTTCCTAGATACTGATGTATAGAGGTAGTTAGAACAATTCCTTAGAGCTTGTAACTTGTGATTACCAGATTTTTGGGATTTGTTTACACTTAGATTTGTTGGTTTACTTGCATATGTCGAGCGGCAGTTTTCAGGCTTTATCTATATATATAGTTGTTGATGTTGAGGTTTAGTTGTTATTTATGTTTTTATTCCAGTAATTCTACAACTGTTAGGCTTACCTAGTCTTACAGACTATGTACCATCATGACATCTTACGAAGGGAGATTTGGATTGTGACAAGTTGATATCAGAGCTTTAGTTTCATAGGTGTTATAAGTGATAAACAAGTTTAGTATAGTCTCGCGGATCATACAGAGACATCAGTATTTATCTTTGGGAGGCTATAGAAGTGTTAGAAAAATTTCACTTCTTTGATTCCTTTTCGTGCAAACTTTTTGACTTCGGGATTCTAAACTTCTTTTTTTCCATTCTCTCACAAATGGTGAGGACACGTACAACCGAATTAGATTACCAGGAACCCGAACCCCTGCTTCAGCCGCGAGAGGTCGAGGTAGGTATAGAGGCCGAGTACGTCCATGCAGTATAGCTAGAGCACCCGTACGAACTGCTAGTCAAGAGCCACTAGTAGCTCCAATTGGAGCACATGCACCTAAGACGCCTGTTACTGCACCAGCTTTTTAGGAGACCCTTGCACAGTTTTTGCGCATGATTGGTACTTTAGATCAAGCAGGGTTGGTCCCACTTTCTCCTGCCACATCTTAGGCCGGGGGAGGACATAGTCTCCTGCCACCCATGCCCTGAAGTAGCCGTTTTAGGTCAACTAGGTTCCAGAGGTTATACTAGTGCAACCAGTAGCCCTAGTTCGCCCCGAGAGTAGGGCAGTAGTTTTTGAGGAGAAATAGCTCAGGCTCGAGAGGTTCAAGAAATACCACCCTCCTACTTATAGTGGCCTGGCTTTGGAGGATGCCTAGGTTTTTCTTGAGTAGTTTCCGCACCTGTGGATAATTCCTCACACTAGCTCAACCACTTTTGTTGTCCAACCAACCGCACATGGGGTTTCCACTTAAAAGGCTAGGGTCGTATCTACGCCCCAGTTACCGCAGCTATGGTGCCGCAGCTGCATCCAACCAACCGCATCTGGGGATCTTCTCTGGTGGCCAAAAGACCGCATCTGTGAGCTCTTTGTTTCATTTGCGACCTCGCACCTGCGGTCCCCACTCCATAGGTGCGGAAGTGACAGAAGCAATAAATCTGCAGCAACAACTCAAAGCCAAACTTTCCATCAACCACGCAAATGCATCCCGAGACCCTTGGGATCTCAACCAAACATGTCAACGAGTCACATATCACTATTCAAACTTATTCCAACCTTCTGAACTCTAAAAAATACATCAAAATACCAAATCACCCTCGGATTCGAGTCTAAGAATTTCCAAACATCCAAATTCCGCAAAAATTGCCAAAACCTATCGAACCTCATCCGAATGACCCGAAATTTTGTACATATGTCACAAATGACACAATGGTCCTATTCCAATTTTCAGAATTTCATTCCGACCCCGATATCAAGATTTCCACTACCGACTGGAAAATGCCAAATTTTCCATTTTGCCAATTCAAGCCTAAATCTACCAGGGACCTCCGAATTACATTCTGAACGCGCTCCTAAGTCCAAAATTACATAATGAAGCTATCCGAACAATCAGAATTCACATTCGGACCATTTAAATATAAGTAAACATCTGGTTAAATTTTCTATCTTAAGCTTCTAAATAAGAGACAAAGTGTCTCATTCTACTCTAAGACCACTCTGAGCACAAAACAACCAACACGATACAATGAAATACAACTGAACAATAAATAAAGAAGAATAAATGGGGGAAACGGGGTTGTCACTCATGAAACAACCAACCGGATCGTTACACACGTAAACGGCTCTCGCATATCACAATAGTACCAAATCCTAAGGGGAGTTCTCCACACAAGGTTAGGCAATCTACTTACCTCGAACAAATCTCAATCAAACAGTAACAATGCCTTTTCCACGATTTTCTGACTCCGAATGGCCCAAATCTTACATACCATAAATACGACTATAAGAAAACTAATCTAATTAAAGAAATCAAAGCTTAAGCAAAAAAATAGAAAATCCCCAAAAACATGACTTGAGCCCACATCTCGGAATCGGGTAAAAGTCACAAAATATTAATACAAATCCACTCACGAATTCACTCATACAAAAATTATCCAAACCCAATGTCAAAATCTCAATCAAAACTGAAAAACATAATCGAAGAACTTCTACCATTTTTTCCCAAAATTTTAAATCCAAATCTGATATTAAAGGATGGAATTAATTTTAGATTAGTGGGTGTCACGACCCCAACCTCGGTCGTGATGGCGCCCAACACACTACTAGGCACGCCCGACCAATTCAATGACCTTAACCATTTTATACAGTCCATGAGTTAATTAACACAGATAAATTGCTAAGTCATAATATTGAAATCCTCAATTAGCGTTAAACATGCGGAAATCCCAATTATAAAACAACTACATAGCCCGAAGAATCCGGCGTCACAAGTCTGAGCCTCTAATACATGAGTATCAACCTACTACATATCGTTCTCTAGAAATGCAAAAATAAAGTAAATAAGATAGAAGGAAGATCAGGACTACCAACGTCAAATGCAGCTACCTTGATACTCCCATATATGATGCTAGGCAGAGAAGTCCTCACACAGCCTCAGGTGTACATGGATCTGCACTCAAGGTGCATGGAGTAATGTGAGTACTCCGACCCAGTGAGTAATAAACATAAATAAAGGTTGAGAATAAGAAATCCTGAATAGGCACAAAGTAATTCTATAAATACAGCAACTTGAACCCAGTAGTATAAATTCAGTACACTAATGAAAACAATTATAAAAATACAACAACTGATAAATAAGTAAATGACAAACAAATATACAATGCAACACATAGACCGGTACTCTCCAGTACCCGCTGCGGCGTGTAGCCCGCTCCATTTATTTATCGTTAACGGCGCTCACTGGGGGTGTGCAGACTCCGGTAGGGGCCTCTTACGGCCCAAGCGCAATAATAAGCCATCTCGTGGCATCAACTCGGCCCTCGGCCTCATATAAAAATCTATATCATACGTTGCGGCGCGCAGCCCGATCCCATACTCAGTGCAAAATCACATAAGCCCTTCGAGCACAATCATATAGAAATATTCAACCCAACCTTTATTAAAAATATTAATTAAGTTTCAAGTTTAAGAAAAGGTGGCTGAGTTTGCAAAACAGTATTAAATTCTAGTACTGGGTTCAATGATATGTAAAAATGGTAAGAAACCAGTATAACAATCCCTGAAGGATTCAATCAATTGGCATGAAGCCCAAATATAGCAATCAACCCAATTAAAATGATAATAAGTGTATTTCAGTCAGATACGCATTATATTCATTTACCGGGACAGACCAAGTCACAATTTCCAACGGTGCTCTACCCCACACTCGCTACCCGGCGTGCAAGTCACCTTAATATAGCACTACGATGTGTAAATATGGGGTTTCAAACCCTCAGAATATCATTTACATCTATTACTCACCTCAAGCCGGGCAAAATCCTAGCTCGCTATGCCCTTGCCTCTCGAATCGATCTCCTCGTGCGCTGAATCTGATCAAAACCACAACGAATGTGTCACAATATGCCAATGGAGTAATACCCAATCGAAAACAATCAAAAAATAGCAAAAATCTCAAAATTAGCAAAACTCGATCCCCAGGCCCACATCTCGAAAATCATAAAATTTAACACCAACGGATTCCTTATCACGGTACGAGTCTATACATTTAAAGATTACCAAAATGGGAGTCCAAATGACCCCACAAATCCCCATTTTAACTCTCTTAAGTTTCAAGTCCTAATCCACCATTTTCACCCATTATTTCCTTGAGTTTTCAGCTCTAATCCATGTAATAACACCATGAAATTGTGTTTTGAGTTCAAGAATCCATACCTTATCGAGACCCCTTGAAATCTCTCTTCAAAATCGCCCGTAATCCTCCAAGTCCTAGTTAAAAATATGAAACCCTTCAAAACTTCGCAAAGAAGACCAATTAAATATTCTGCCCAGAGCTTTCCGCTTATGCGGTCAAATTTCCGCCTATGCGGCACCGCTTTTGCGGTTACTCCATCCGCTTATGCGAAATTTTACTTGAGGGGCCAAACCACTTCTGCAGTCACTTAGCTGCATTTGCTGCTCCGCATATGCGGTCCCCAATCCGCACCTGCGGTCCAAGGCTTCCTTCAGCCCTCCCGCTTCTGCGAGTCCATGCACGCACCTGCGATACCGCTTCTGCGGTCCCACTTCAGCATAAGCGAAAATACAAGAAGCACCAGAAATTCCTTAAGTTTCACAAGCCAAACTTCCTGTTAACCATCCGAAATCACCCCCGAGGCCCCCGGGACCTCAACCAAAAATACCAACACCTCCTATAACATCATTCAAACATGTTCCAATCATTAAAACACCTCAAACAACACTAAATTCATCAATTCTCACCGGATTCAAGCCTAAGTTCTTCAAAAACTTTCGAGACACGCATTTGATCAAAACCCAACCAAAACACCTCCGAATAACCTAAAATTTTGCACAAACATCCCAAATCACCTATCGAAGCTATTGCAACTCTCAGAATTCCATTCCGACCCTCGGATCAAAATCTCACCTATTAACCAGAATTCGCCAAAATACTAACTTAGCCAATTCAAGCCTAATTCTACACCGGACCTCCAAAATTACTTCTGATCACACTCCTAAGTCACAAATCATCCCTTGAAGCTAACCGAATCATCGGAATTCATATCCAACCCTCTAACACATAAGTCAATGTCCGTTTGACTTTTCCAAAACAAACCTTAAAGAGGATAAGTGTATCATTTCCTACTAAAACCAATCCAAATCAACTCGTTCACACCCAACACTGATAATGAAGCATAAAGAAGCAGAAAATGGGGGAAATGGGGCGGTAACTCCGGTGACGACGGGTCGGGTCGTCACATCCTCCCTAACTTAAACAAATGCTCATCCTTGAGCGAGTCAAGAAACATACCTGAAGCCTCAAATAGGTGAGGATATCTGCTCTGCATCTCCCGCTCGGCCTCCCAGGTAGCCTCCTCTACGGGCAGACCTCTCCACTGCAATTTCACCGAAGCAACATCCTTTGACCTCAACTTCTGAACCTGACGATCCAAAATGGCTGCTGGCTCTACATTATAAGTCAAGTCACCCTCCAGCTGAATTGTACTGAAATATAGAACACGGTACGGGTCTCCAACATACTTGTGAAGCATACAAACATGAAAAACTAGATGCACGCTCGACAAGTTGGGTAGCAAGGCAAGCTCATAAGCCACCTCCCCAATCTTCCTTAGTACCTCAAAGGCCCAATGAACCGCGGACTCAATTTCCCTTTGTTTCCGAATCTCATAACACCCTTTGTGGGTGAAACCTTCAGCAAGACCTTCTCACCAATCATATAGGATACATCTCGGACCTTCCTGTCCGCATAACTCTTATACCTCGACTGCGCTGTACGGAGTCTCTCCTGAATCACCTTCACCTTCTCCAATGCATCCTGAACAAAATCTATTCCCAACAATCTAGCCTCCCCGGACTCGAACCAACCAACTGGAGATCTACACCATCTCCCATACAAGGCCTCATACTGTGTCATCTGAATGTTGGACTGATAGCTGTTATTGTAGACAAACTCTGCAAGCGGTAGAAACCGATCCCATGACCCTCCAAAATCAATAACACATGCGCGTAGCATATCCTCCAATATCTAAATAGTGCACTCAAACTGTATGTCCGTTTGAGGGTGAAAGGTTGTGCTCAACAGCACCTGGGTACCCAACTCTCGCAGAACCGCCTGCCAAAACTGAGAGGTGAACTGAGTACCCCAATTTGATATGATAGAAACTTGGACACCATGCAACCGAACAATCTCCCGAATATAAATCTCTGCCAGCCGCTCTGAAGAATAAGTAGTACAAACCGGAATGAAGTGCACGGACTTGATCAGCCTGTCTGCAACCACCCAAATAGCATCAAATTTCTTCAAAGTCCGTGGGAGTCCGGTGACCAAATTCATAGTAATCCTCTCCCACTTCCACTCAGGAATAACCATCTGCTGGTGCAAGCAACTTAGTCTCTGATGCTCATATTTCACTTGTTGACAATTAAGACATCGGGCTACATACTCCATAATATCTCTTTTCATCCTCCGCCACCAATAGTGCTGTCTGAGATCCTAAAAAATCTTCGCGGCACCCGGATGAATGGAGTACCGCGAGCTATGGGCCTCTTCCAATATCAACTCCTGAAGCCCATCCATATTGGGCACGCAAATCTGGCCCTGCATCCTCAACACACCATTATCTCCAATGGTCACATCCCTGGCATCATCATGTTGAACATTGTCCTTAAGGACAAGCAAATGTAGATCCTCATACTGACACTCTCTGATGCGGTCATACAAGGAAGACCAAGAAACCACACAAGCCAACACCCGACTGGGCTCTGAAATATCTAGTCTCACAAACCGATTGGACAAGGCCTGAACATCAACTGCAAATGGCCTCTCCTCAACTGGAATGTACGCCAAGCTCCCTATACTCACCACCTTTCGGCTTAAAGCATCGGCAACTACATTGGCCTTCCTCGGGTGATACAGAATAGTAATGTCATAATCCTTCAGTAACTTTAGCCATCTCCGCTACCTCAAATTAAAATCCTTTTGCTTGAACAGATGCTAAAAACTACGATGATCGATATATACCTCACAAGATATTCCATATAAGTATTGCCTCCAAATCTTCAATGCATTAACTATAGTAGCTTAGTCCAAATCATGAATAGGGTAATTTTGCTCATGGGGCTTCAAGTGGCGAGAAGCATAAGCAATAACTCTACCCTCCTGCATCAAAACACAATTAATCCCAACTCTAGAAGCATCGTAATATACCATATATGAACCTGAAGCTGACGGCAAAACCTATAATGGTGTTGTGGTCAAAGTTGTCTTGAGCTCTGAAAGCTCTCCTCGCACTCGTCCGACCATACATATGAATCCTTTTTAGCTAACTTAGTCAAGGGAGATGTAATAGAGGAAAAACCCTGAACAAATTGCTGATAATAGCCTGCCAACCAAAGAAAACTACAAATCTTCGTGGCTGAGGACTGTCTAGGCCAACTTTGCACCGCCTCTATCTTCTTCGGGTCAACCTGAATACCCTCGCTGGACACCACGTGTACCAAGAAAGCCACTGAAGCGAGCCAGAACTCACACTTGGAGAACTTTGCATAAAGCGTCTCCTCCCCCAATCTCTACAATATAACTCGCAAAAGCTGCACGTGCTCCTCCTGACTGCGCGATTATACTAGAATATCATCAATGAACACTATGACAAATGAATCCAAATAAGGTTGAAATACACTGTTCATCAGATGCATGAACGCTGCTGGGGCATTGGTCAGCTCGAAAGACATGACAAGAAATTCATGGTGACCATTTCTAGTCCTGAAAGCAGTCTTATGAATATCTGAATCCTTGATCTTCAACTGGTGATAACCCGAATGGAGATCAATCTTGGAAAACACCCTCGTTCCCGAAGGTGGTCAAAAAAATCATCAATGCGTGGCAGGGGATACTTGTTCTTCACTGTTACTTTGTTCAATTGCTTATAATCGATGCACATTCTCATTCTGCCATCCTTCTTCTTCATAAATAGAACTGGCGCATCCCAAGGTGACACACTAGGCTGAATGAACCCCTTATCCAGGAGCTCCTGAAGCTGTTCTTTCAATTCCTTCAACTTTGCTGGTGCCATACGATATGGCGGAATAGAGATGGGCTAAGTGCCCGGCACTAGGTCAATACCAAAATCAATATCCCTGTCCGGCGGCATGCCCGATAGGTCTGCAGGAAATACATCGGGAAAATCCCTTACAACTGGAACAGAATCAATGCTGGGAGTCTCAGCTCCAACATCCCTCACAAACACCAAATAGGAAAGACAACCTTTCTCAACCATATGTTGGGCCTTCAAGAAGGAAATAACTCTATTAGGAACATAGTCAGTCACACCACGCCACTAGATCTTCGGCACACCCAGTATAGCCAAAGTGACTGTCTTAGCATGACAATCTAGAATAGCATGACACGGAGATAACTAGTCCATGCCCAAAATGACATCAAAATGCACCATACCTAATAGCAATATATCAACTTGGTTCTCCAGACCCCCAATAGTCACCAAACATGACCGGTATATATGGTCTACAATAATAGTATAGCCCATCGGGGTAGATACATAAATAGGTAAATCAAGACACCCTCGGGACGTACCTAAATGATAAGCAAAATATGAAGAAACATAAGAATAGGTGGAACCGGGATCAAATAATACTAAGGCATCTCGGTGGAAGACTGAAACAATACCTGTAATAACAGCATCTGAGGCAATGGCATATGTCCTGCCTGGCATAGCATAGAAACGAGCTTGGCCGCCACCTGATAAATATCCACATCTGGGACGACCCCTGGCTGCCTGATCTCCATCCCCAGTTGGCTAGGCGGGTGATGAAGTAACTGGAGCAGAAGTCGAGTGCTGACCCCTCTGCTGATGTTGTCTACCACGAAGTCGATGGCACTACCTCCTCAAGTGACCAAACTCTCTGCACTCATAACAACTGCTCGATGCTGGAAATGTGGACTGAAGGTAACCCCTCGTACCGAAGTGACTAGCAGATGCACTCGGTATAGAAGAACCCTGAGCTGATAGGGCATGAGATGAACTCTGAGCTGGGAGGGCACTGAGTGAAGACTGACCCTGCTGGGGCCTATGATGACCACAGCCTGAAGATACCCCATGATACTCTGGATGGGCCGACTGACCGGGCTTGAAAGAATGTCTTCTACCCTGCTGGAACTTGCCCCTCGAAGGAGCACCACTGTAATTGCCCGATCCATGAGGCCTCTTGGCCTCCTTCTCCTCTCGCTCTCTACGGCAAACTGACTCGATCTCACGAGCAATATCCACCACATTCTCAAACGCAGCACCCAGTACTCTCTCTATTCATCAGAATACGGAGATGGTAGTTAAGGCCATCCACAAATCTCCTAATCCTCTCACGATCTAACGGAACCATCCAAATAGAATGACGGGCCAACTGTGAAAATCTCATCTCGTACTGAATCACTGTCATATCCCCCTGTGTCAACTACTCAAACTGCATACACAGCTCCTCTCTGCGAGACTGAGGTACATACTTCTCCAGAAAAAAAGTGGAGAACTACTGCCAAGAAAGGGGTGTTGCACCGACAAGCCTACGCCTCTCAATGTCCTCCCACCAAGTAAGAGCAGCCCCCGTGAACTGAAAAGTATTAAATTCCACACCACTCGACTCAAGGATCTTTGTCATACCAAGCATATGCTGACATCTGTCAAGAAAACCCTGGGCATCCTTACCCTCAGCACCACTGAATGTCGGAGGCTGGAGCCTCCCAAACCTCTCGAGATGACTTGCTCATCGTCTGGCATAGCTGGAACCACGAAGCCCTGAACTGGTGCAACCTACTGAGCTGGAGGTGCCTCTAGTGTCTGTAGTCCCTGCACCATCTGCTCAGGTGTGCGAACAGTGGGGGTCTGATTGCCTCCCCCGGCCTGTGAAGTAGCTATTGCTGCTGTGGTGGCTAAAACTGCCTAAGCTAGGCTAGTGCAGACTTATAATAACTGTGCAAATTTCTTTTGAAGACCCAAAATCACGATAGGCACAGCTGGTGCCTGAACAGGTGCTGCTGGAGTATCCACAGCTAGAGTCTGATCCTGAGCTGGGGCAACTGGTGGATCAGCAGGCGCTGCCCCAGCTGCTCTGCCTCTGCCATGACCACGACCACGACCGCGTCCACGGCCTCTGGCAGCCTCAATAGGTGGCACTAGTGGTCGTCCGTCATGTCCGGTAGCTCGTGTCCTCACTATCTGTTAGAGAATAGAATAATAGAAGTTTAGTTCCTAGTGCAACAAAGTCGCACGACAAGAGTTTCAAGAGTGTGAAGTTTTCCTAAAGGTTCGGCAGCCTCCCGAGGATAAGTAGAGACGTCTTTGTACCGATCCACGAGACTCTACCAACCGTCTCATGACTCGCGAGACCAAGAAACCCAGGCTCTGATACCAGGTTGTCACGACCTCAACCTCAGTCGTGATGGCGCCCAACACACTGCTAGGCAAGACCGACCAATTAAATGACCTTAACCATTTTTATATAGCTCATGAGTTATTAACACAGATAAATTGCTAAGTCATAATACTGAAATCCTGAATTAGAGTTAAACATGCAAAAATCCCAATTATAAAACAACTACACAGCCCGAAGAATCTGGTGTCACAAGTCTGAGACTCTAATACATGAGTATCAACCTACTATATATCGTTATCTAAAAATGCGAAAATAAAGTAAATAAGATAGAAGGAAGATCAGGACTGTCCACGTCAAATGTAGCTACCTTGATACTCCCAGATATTATGCTAGGTAGAGACGTCCTCACACAGCCTCAGGTGTACCTGGATTTTCACGCAAGGTGCACGGAGTAATGTGTGTACTCCGACCTAGTGAGTAATAAAAACAAATAAAGGCTGAGAATAAGAAATCCTGAATAGGCAAAAAGTAATTCTATAAATATAGCAACTTGAACCCAATAGTATAAAATCAGTACGCCAATGAAAAAAATTATGAAAATACCACAACAGATAAATAAGTAAATGACAAACAAATATGCAATGCAACACATAGACCGGTACTCTCCAGTACCCGTTGTGGCGTGCAGCCCGCTCCATTTATTTATCGTCGACAATGCTCACTAGGGGTGTCCAGACTCCGGGAGGGGCCCCTTACGGCCCAAGCGCAATAATAAGCCATCTCATGGCATCAACTAGGCCCTCGGCCTCATATAAATATCTATATAATACAGCTGCGGTGCGCAGCCTGATCCCATACTCAGTCCAAAATCACATAAGCCCTTCGAGCACAATCATATAGAAATATTCAACCCAGCCTTCATTAAAAATATTAATTAAGTTTCAAGTTTAAGAAAAGGTGGCTGAGTTTGCAAAACAATATGAAATACTAGGACTGGGTTCAATGATATGTAAAAATGGTAAGAAACCAGTACAACAATCCCTGAAGGATTCAATTAATTGGCACGAAGCCCATATATATCAATCAACTCAATTAAAATGATAATAAGTGAATTTTAGTCAAATACGCAATATATTCATTTACTGGGATGGACCAAGTCACAATCCCCAATGGTGCTCTACCCCACGCTTCCTACCCGGCGTGCAAGTCACCTCAATATAGCACTACGATGTGCAAATACGAGGTTTCAAACCCTCAAAACATCATTTACATCTATTACTCACCTCAAGCCAGCCAAAATCCTAGCTCGCTATGCCCTTGCCTCTCGAATCGATCTCCTCGTGCACCGAATCTGATAAAAACCATAACAAATGCGTCACAATATGCCAATGGAACAATACCCAATCGAAAACAATCAAAAATAACAAAAATCTCGAAATAAGCAAAACCCGAGCCCAGGGCCCACTTCTCGAAAATTAGAAAATTTAAGATCAATTGATTCCTTATCTCGATACGAGTCTATATATATAAAGATTACCAAAATCGGAGTCAGAATCACCCCTCAAATCCCCATTTTAACTCTCTTAAGTTTCAAACCCTAATCCACCATTTTTACCCATTATTTCCTTGAGTTTTCAGCTCTAATCCATGTAATAACACCATGGAATCGTGTTTTGAGTTCAAGAATCCATACCTTATCGAAACCCCTTGAAATCTCTCTTCAAAATTGCCTACAATCTTGCAAGTCTGAGTTAGAAAGATGAAATCCTTCAAAAATTCGCGAAGAAGACCAACTAAATATTCTGCCCAGACATTTTCGCTTCTGCGGTCAAATTTCTGCCTATGCGGCACCGCTTCTAGGGTTACTCCATTTGCTTCTGTTGAATTTCACTTAAGGGGCCAAACCGCTTTTGCGGTCACTTAGCCACATTTGCGGCTCCGCATATGCAGTCCCCAACTAGCACCTGCGGTCCTAGGCTTCCTTCAGCCCTCCCGCTTCTGCGACTCCACGCATGCACCTGCGATACCGCTTCTGCGGTCCCACTTCAGCAGAAGCGGAAATACGAGAAGCAGCAAAAATTCCTTAAGTTTCACAAGCGAAACTTCCCATTAACCATCCGAAATCACCCCCGAGGCCCCCGGGACCTCAACCAAAAATACCAATACCTCCTATAACATCATTCAAACTAGTTCCAATCATTAAAACACCTCAAACAACACTAAATTAATCAATTATCACCGGATTGAAGCCTAAGTTCTTCAAAAACTTCTGAGACACACATTTGATCAAAAACCCAACCAAAACAACTCCGAATAACCTGAAATTTCGAACACACATCCCAAATCACTTAACGAAGCTACTGCAACTCTCGGAATTCCATTCCAACCCTCGGATCAAAATCTCACCTATGAACCGGAATTTGCCAAAATACTAACTTCGCTTATTCAACCCTAATTCTACACCGAACCTCCAAAATTACTTTTGATCTCACACCTAAGTCACAAAGCATCCCCCAAAGCTAACCGAATCATCGGAATTCATATCCGAGCCCTCTAACACATAAGTCAATGTCTGATTCACTTTTCCAAAACAAACCTTCCTTAAAGAGACTAAGTGTCTCATTTCCTACAGAAACCAATCCAAATCAACTCGTTCACACCCAACACTGATAATGAAGCATAAAGAGGCAGAAAATGGGGGAAACGGGTCGGGTCGTCACTGTGGGATATAACCAAAATAAAGTGTAGAATCATTACCCAGTCGATGTCTTTGAAAATCCCTCGAAATCTCGTCCAGGTCCAAGCTCTCAATCTCAAGTTTTGATAAAAATGACCAAACCCTCGATTTTCATATGATATAGACTGCCCAGGTATTTACTTCTTCGCAAACGTGGAAGAACCCTCGCGTTCGTGAAGCATAAACTTACTTCAGCCAAAATCTCTTCATCGCGAATGCTATCCCCTTGTCGTGCATGTGAAGACCACTCAGATCGACCCTATGCTAACATAGGACCAACATCGCGAACGCGTAGGCAAAAGGCCTGGGGATCTAGTGGACCAACTTTTCTATGCGAATGCGGGACCCTCTTTGCGAACACGTAAATGCGGGACCAACGTTGCAAACGTGAAGCATAAAATTCCAGAAATCTGCAATCTCTCCTAAGTCCAAAATGATCCGTTAACCACTCAAAATCAACCCGAGGTCCTCGGGACCTCAACTTGACATACCTACTAGTCCTAAAACACCATACAAACTTAGTCGAGCCATCAAATCACATCAAATGACAACAAAAATACGAATAACCCTCCAATACAAACTTAATAAACTTGAAACGTCAAATCTACAACCGATGCCCTAGTTCGGCCCGAGAGTAGGGCAGTAGTTTCTGAGGAGAAGGAGCTCAGGCTCGATAGGTACAAGAAAAACCACCCTTCTACTTTTAGTGACCTGGCTTCGGAGGATGCCTAGGGTTTTCTTGAGGAGTTTATGCACCTGCGGACAATTCCTCACACTAGAGGAACCATTTCTGCGGTCACACCAACCGCACATAGGGTTTCCACTTAAAATACCATGGTCGCATCTACGCCCTAGTTACCGCAGTTGTGGTGCCGCAGCTGCATCCAACCAACCACATCTGGGGCTCTTCTCCTGTGGCCAAAACTCCGAATCCGTGAGCTCATTGTGTTATTTGCAACCTCGCACTTGCGGTCCCCACTCCGCAGGTTTGGAAATGACAAAAGCAACAAATCTGCAGCAACAACTCTAACCAAAACTTTCCGTCAACCACGCAAATACATCCCGAGACCCTTGGGACCTCAACCAAACATATCAACAAGTCACATATCACCATTCAAACTTATTCCAACCTTCGGAACAGTCAAACTACATCAAATCACCAAATCACCATGGGATTTGAGCATAAGAATTTCCAAACTTCCAAATTCCGCAAACAATGCCAAAACCTATCAAACCTCATCCGAATGACCCAAAATTTTGTACACATGTAACAAATGACACAATGATCCTATTCCAATTTTTAGAATTCCATTCCAACCCCAATATCAATATCTCCACTAACAACTGCAAAACACCAAATTTCCAATTTTACAAATTCAAACTAAATCTACCACGAACCTCCGAATTACATTTCGAATGTGCTCCTAAGTCCAAAATTAAACAAAGAAGCTATCCGAACCATCATAATTCACGTTCAGACCATCTACACATAAGTCAACATCTGGTTGACTTTTCCATCTTAAGCTGCTAAATAAGAGACTAAGTGTCTCATTCGATTCTAAGACCACTGCGAACACAAAACAACCAACACAATATGATGAAATACAAATGAACAATATTTAAAGAAGAAGAAATGGGGGAAACAAGGCTATCACTCATGAAACAACCGGCCGGGTCGTTACACACGTACACGGCTCTCACATATCACAACAGTACCAAATCCTAGGGGGAGTTCTCCACAAAAGGTTAGGCAAGCTACTTACCTCGAACAAAGCTCAATCAATCGGTAGCAATGCCTTTTCCACAATTTTCCGACTCTGAATGGTCCAAATCATACATACCATAAATACGACTATAAGAAACTAATCTAATTAAAAAAATCAAAGCTTAAGCAAAAAAATTAGAAAATCGCCACAAAAATCTTGACCCGATCCCACATCTCGGAATCGGGTAAAAGTCACAAAATATGAACACAAATTCACTCACATGTTCATTCATACCAAAATTATCCAAACCCAATGTCAAAATCTCAATCAAAACTGAAAAACATAATTGAAGAACTTCTCCTATTTTATCCCAACATTTTAAATCCAAATCTGATATTAAAGGATGGAATTAATTTTAGATTAGTGGGATATAGCCAAAATGAAGTGTAGAATCATTACCCAATCGATGTATCTGAAAATCCCTCGAAATCTCGTCCAAATCCAAGCTCTCTATCTCAAGTTTTGATAAAAATGACCAAACCCTCAATTTTCATATGTTATAGACTGCCTAGGTATTTCCTTCTACACGAACGTGGAAGAACCCTCGCGTTCGTGAGGCATAAACTTACGTCAGCCCAAAATTCTTCATCGCGAATGCGATCCCCTTGTTGTGAATGTGAAGACCACTCAGCTCGACCCTACGCTAACACATAATCAACATCGCGAACATGTAGGCAAAAAGCCTAGGGACCTAGTGGACCAATTTCTTCTATGCGAATGCGGGACCCTCTTCTCGAATGCATAGATTTATAACCTTAGAGCTTCGCAAATGCGGGACCAACATTTCAAATGTGAAGCATAAAATTCCACCTCCCTCCCATTCATCGGGGAATGCGTGACTCCCCTCGCGAACGCAAAAAAGGAAACCAATACTAGAGAACACTAGAAATCTGCAATCTCTCCTACGTCCAAAATGATCCGTTAACCAGCCGAAATCAACCCGAGGTCCCCGAGGCGTCAACCAGACATACCTACTAGTCCTAAATCACCATACAAACTTAGTCGAGCCATCAAATCACATCAAACAATAACAAAAACACGAATCACCCTCCAATACGAACTTAATGAACTTGAAACTTCAAATCTACAACTGATGCCGAAACTTATCAAACCACGTCCGATTGACCTCAGATTTTGCCCACAAGTCATATTCAACCTTATGGACCTACTCCAACTTTTGGAATCGGAACCAGACCTCAATATCAAAAAGTCCACTTCCGATCAAAATCTCTAAGAATTTGACCTTCGCCATTTCAAGCCTAAATCAACTACAGACCTCCAATTCATAGTCCGAACACGCCCTTAAATCCAAAATCACCCAACGGAGCTTACGGAACTGACGAAACTCCATTCCAGAGTCGTCTTCAAATACTTCTGACTACGGTTAAAATCCTAAGACTTAAGCTTCTATTTTAGGGACTAAGTGTCTCAAAACACTTTGAAACCAAAAATAAAACCTCCCGGCAAGTCACATAAGCAGAAATAGTTACGGGAGAAGTAGTAAATAGGGGATCAGGGATATTACTCTCAAAACGACTAGCCGGGTCATTACATCATCCCCCTCTTAAAATAATCTTTTGTCCTCGAATGAGCATAGAGACATACCTTAAGTTGTGAAAAGATAAGGATAACGGTTGCGCATATCATGCTGAAATCTCTACAATAGCATGTCTATCACTCTACCCATGTCTAGTCTCAAGTCATAGTACGAAGTAAACGAATTTAACGAGCAAAGATAATCCCTATAGTACAAGTATATCATGGTGTGAACCTAAGTCTACCCAGAAAATAACATGAAACTAGCTACATGCGGACTCTCATCATCTTGTTCGCACGTAACCTCCGCAATAAGTTACACATATTAAATATATCACCTAGGGGCAGTTTCCCTCTCACAGAGTTGGACAAGAGACTTATCTTGCTCTGAAGTTCCATAACCGCTCCAAAGTCCATCTAACACCTCAAAAAGAAGCTAGTCGCTCCATAACTAGTTAGAGTGTGCAAATAAATAAAATATACTCTAATACCCATAACTAAACATTCCAAATCCGCTTGAAAAGTTGATAAATCAACCATCGTGCCTACGTGCCCGGATTTTAAAATTTTTTGAAGGTAACCATTACCTATAACATTACAAACTCAAATATATAATTTATTCTCAATTATATGTCAGATTATGTGGTTAAAATCCAAAATAATAATTTCTAGGTTTTCTACCAAAAATCCCATTTCAAACATATTTCCATGCTTAAAATCGTTTTTAAATCATGTATTAAACTCACCATGTAAAGAAAGCACTTACCCCATTATAGTTGATGAATATGGCACTCCAAAAGTACTCCAAAATCGGCTCCCGTGGACGAAATGAAGTGAAGTTGAGTCAAATCATCATTTTAAAGAAGCACACTGCCCAGCCCGACCTTCGCACCAGCGGTCCAATAGCCGCTCACGCGGCTCCGCACCTGCAGAGAATCCATTGAGATACTGCTCTAACTCAACCCAGTAGCCTCCGCTTTTGCGACCCAAATAGTGCTTCTACTTTCATTTTTACGATCTCCCCTCCGCATCTGCAACTTCGCATGTATGGACATTGCCTCGCACCTGTGCACCTATCCAGCTCGCCTAGAACCGCTTTTTCAACCCTCCTAGATGCTTTTGCAGCTCCGTGCCTGCAGCCAAATCCTTGCAGGTGCGGTTACACCAGGTGACAGCAACTCTATCACTCCTCCAAGCCCAAACTCGATCCGTTTACCATTTAGGATCCACCCGAGGCCCTCTAGACCTCAACAAATTACACCAAATGTCCCAAAACACATTACGAATGTAGTCGTTCACATGACGAACGTAGTCGATCCTTCAAATCACATTATACAACATAAAAACAAGGAATCGCAACCCAATTTGAGCTTAATGAACTTTAGAACTTCAAACATCTACATTCGATGTAGAAGATTATCAGATCATGTCCGATTGACCTCAAAATTTGCACACAAGTCACATTTGACATTACGAACCTACTCCAACTTCCGAAATCGCAATCTAGCCCTGATATCAAAAAGTCCTCTCCTGGTCAAGCTTCCCAAAAACCTTTAAATTTCAACTTTTGCCAAATGACCCCAAAAATTACATACGAACCTCCAAATCCACATCTGGAAGCGCGCTCCTAAGACAAAAATAATCATACATAGCTATTCCCAGACTCAGAATCCCGCACAAACATCGATAACAATGAAATACACTTCAACCTAAATTTATGAAATCCTTCCAAAATACCAACTTTCCACAATAGGCGCTGAAACTTTCTCGGGTTATCCAAAACACGATCCGGACATACACCTAAGTCCAAAATCATCATACGGACCTGTTGGTATCTTCAAATCCAAATTCTGAGGCCGTTTACTCAATAGTCAAATATTAGTTAATTCCTCCAACTTTATGCTTCCAAAATTAGAATTTCTTTCCAAATCAACTCCGAACTTTCCAAAATTCAATTTTGACCACATGTGTGAGTCATAATACCTGAAGTGGAGCTACTCAAGGCCACCAGATGATGCGCTAGAACTCAAAATGATTGGTAGGGACGTTACAGCCCAATCAGGTTTGAAGCTCAGGATAGCCCATTTTCTTCTTTTCTTTCCATTTTAAGATTAACCCACTATTAAGATACCCAATTAACCTTTTGCACAATCAAACCATTAGGACCAAAGTATCTAAAAATTAACTAATGATTCACACTAATTGAATTAATAACTAAGACAAAAACAAAAACTTCCTAATGTATTGTTGTTGTGATTTTCAAGTATTAATTCTATAATTACTAAGCGATTAATTCCTAAAAATGCAATTAAACCTAAAATGATATGGAGTGAAAATTTTTAAAAACAAAAAAGTATGGTGTTTACTAGGATTTTAAGATATTGAATATGCAACTAAATACAAACAAAACAATAACAAGAAACTCCTAGAAATTCTATAAAAATTTAAAACAATTAGAATTTTTTTATTTTCTTGTGGATTTTGTGGGATTATTTTTCATAAGGCAACTATTACGCGCTCACAGCTGTCCCGCTTTGCTCGAAAACCTGAAGAGTTTTTGGGAAAAGATAAAATTAGCAATTAAGAGCAATTTTTGCCCATTTGACACTCTATGCGAAGCATTTCGAAAAAAAATTGACCGAACCCTGCTTCGGAGGTTGCCTACATATCCTTGGATATAAAGGAATCAGCTCAGTATAGTTCTGAAAGTTTTGGTAGCTAGGATTACCGAAAAGTTGTGATTTCACTACTGTTGCTGCTGTTACTGCTTGCTGAACTCCTTATTACACCAAAATCAAAATCACAAGAAACTAAACAAGCCTATCAATTATGAGTTATAAGATTCCTATCTATAAGTTTTGTGAAGCTTGATCTTGAGTCTTTGCTAGTTCTTCGCATTGACTGTTATCTGAACATTGATTCTTGCTAGTTGCAGGTGCTAGTTCATTCTTCTTTGGCTTTTTCGGATTAAGACGGGACATTCAAAGCTTTTAATTTTAGTCATGTTGAGCAGTCCACATCTTTTCTCTACTTATGCACTTTGGATTTCCTTCTTTTCCCTTTCTTTTCTTTATTTTGGATTGAGACTTTTTTTTGGTCATCTCGAACCCTGTGCCTCGTGGTATAACCTGCTCAAGCACCAAAACAAACAAAAGAAAAAATTCTTTCTACCCCAATTTTCACTAGGAAAAATTCGTGAGTTATTGATAACAAAATTCTATACTACTTCATTATAAAAAAAACAATAAAAGGCCGAATTGGTATACCCTGGGAAAACATGATTCTTTAGGATGGTGTATCCTTCATTTAAGATCAACTCGACTAGGGATTAAAGACCCTATATCTAACATAAAATCAACTAGAGAGCGGAGACCCTAAGTTGGAAACGAGATTAGGGAGGGGAGATCTTATGTCTAAAGTAAAATCAACTAGGGAGTTGAGACTCTATGTTGGAAAAGCAACTAGGGAATGGAGTCCCTGTGTCTAAAATAAAATAAACTAGGGATTGGAGACCATTTGTTGGAAAAACTACTAGGGAGTTGAGACCCTACATCTAAAATAAAACCAACTAGTTATTGGAGACCCTATGTCTAAAATAAAATCAACTAGGGATTGGAAACCCTGTGTTGGAAAAGAGACTAGGCAGTGGAGATCCTGCATCTAAAATTAACAACAAACTCCTAGAAATTCTACAAAAATTTAAAACAATTAGAATTTTTTTTATTTTCTTGTGGATTTTGTGGGATTATTTTTCATAAGGCAAATATTACGTGCTCACAGCTGCCCCGCTTTGCTCGAAAACCTGAAGAGTTTTTGGGAAACGATAAAGTTAACAATTATGAGCAATTTTTGCCCATTTTACACTCTATGGGAAGCATTTCGAAAAAAAATTGACCGAACCCTGCTTCGGAGGTTGCCTACATATCCTTGGATATAAAGAAATCAGCTCAGTATAGTTCTGAAAGTTTTGGTAGCTGGGATTACCGAAAAGTTGTGATTTCACTACTGTTGCTGTTGTTACTGCTTGCTGAACTCCTTATTACACCAAAATCAAAATCACAAGAAACTAAACAAGCCTATCAATTATGAGTTATAAGATTCCTATCTATAAGTTTTGTGAAGCTTGATCTTGAGTCTTTGCTAGTTCTTCGCATTGACTGTTATCTGAACATTGATTCTTGCTAGTTGCAGGTGCTAGTTCATTCTTCTTCGGCTTTTTCAGATTAAGACGGGACATGCAAAGCTTTTAATTTTAGTCATGTTGAGCAGTCCACATCTTTTCTCTACTTCTGCACTTTGGATTTCCTTCTTTTCCCTTTCTTTTCTTTATTTTGGATTGAGACATCTTTTTGGTCATCTCGAACCCTATGCCTCGAGGTATAACCTGCTCAAGCACCAAAACAAACAAAAGAAAAAATTCTTTCTACCCCAATTTTCACTAGGAAAAATTCGTGAGTTATTTAGAACAAAATTCTATACTACTTCATTATAAAAAAAACAATAAAAGGCCGAATTGGTATACCCTGGGAAAACATGATTTTTTGGATGGTTTATCCTTTATTTAAGATCAAGTCGACTAGGGATTAAAGACCCTATATCTAACATAAAATCAACTAAGGAGCGCAGACCCTAAGTTGGAAACGAGATTAGGGAGTGGAGATCTTATGTCCAAAGTAAAATCAACTAGGGAGTTGAGACTCTATGTTGGAAAAGCAACTAGGGAATGGAGACCCTGTGTCTAAAATAAAATAAACTAGGGATTGGAGACCATAGTTGGAAAAAAGACTAGGGAGTTGAGACCCTACATCTAAAATAAAACCAACTAGTGATTGGAGACCCTATGTCTAAAATAAAATCAACTAGGGAGTGGAGACCCTGTGTTGGAAAAGAGACTAGGCAGTGGAGATCCTGCGTCTAAAATTAAACCAACTAGGGATTGGAGACCCTATGTTGGAAAAGCAACTAGGAAATGGAGACCATATGTCTAAAACAAAATCAACTGGGGAGCGAAGACCATATGTTGGAAAAGAGACTGAGGAGTGGAGACAATATGTTTAAAATAAAATCAATTAGGGATTAGAGATCCTATGTTGGAAAAGTGACTAGGGAGTAAACACCCTATGTCTAAAATAAAATCAACTACGGAGCGGAGAACTTATGTTCGAAAAGCGACTAGGTAGTGGTGAACCTATGTCTAAACTAACTTCAACTAGGGAATGGAGACCCTATGTTGGAAAAGTGACTAGGGAATGGACCCTATGCCTAAAATAAAATCAACTACGGAATGGACACCCTATATTGGAAAAGAGACTAGAGAGTGGAGACCTCATGTATAAAAAAATATCAACTAGGGAGTGGACACCCTATGTTGGAAAAGGAGACTAGTGAGTGGAGACTCTAAGTCTAAAATAAAACCAACTAGGGAGTCTACTCCCTATGCCCAATTTTGAAAAATACAGCTAGGTATTGGAGACCTATACTACCATGATTATGAAATTTTTTTTAAAAAAATGAGCAAAATGTGTGAAAGAATTTGGAAAAGATTTCCCATTTGGTGTTGTTGTTGCTGCAGAGCTATTTTAGTCTCCGCACAGTTTCTGTTTGGTTACACCTGCTTCTTTCAAGACTGCTTTGGATTGCACCTATTTCTTGTGATTTAAACAAAGAACAATTTGTTAGTTTGAAATTTTTGTTGGTTTTGCGTCCTTGAGTGTTTTAGTCACTTGATCTTAACCTAGCTTCTTTGATGATATTTTCAACCGCACTTATGTTTCTTGAAGACCGATTTCATTTTTGGCTCTGGGGACACTTTTGGCTTTTCCAAGCCTTGCCTTGATGGTTGGTCACGTAGGACTTAACCTTTTTCAACTTTTTTTTGCCTTCATGGGCATTTCAATCTGGTTTCCTTCTTTTAATTCTTAACTTCTGAGCATTAGCGAATCTATGGCTCTTCAAACTTTGCCAAGACGGTTAGACACTTGGGACTTTACCTTTTCAACTTCATTTTTCCATTGTAGGCACTTTAATTGGATTTCCTCGATCCAAGAGTTTTTGATTTTGAAGTATCGACTGCCATGGCCAGTCAGGGGTCGACTAGACGGCCCTACCGAGGCTGGGTGCCTTTTTGCATATTAGCTTATATCAAACGAAAGCCCTTTAAATCAGTCTTGCTATCTCTTATTTCCCTTAGTATTTGGAAAAAAGTTAGACCGAAAGGAATTCAAGTAAAGCAAACAATGGAATGGAGAATAAGTTTAAACAAGAAGTGTACCTTTCGAGGAAAGAAAAGAAGGACTTATCTATAGTACATGCAGACTTCAATGAACATGACATGCCTTTTGGACTGGATACATGATCTGCCTAAATCGTCCTAGTCATAGAAATTCATCCCAACTTGTGCCTTGAAACCGAGAAACCTTTCTCAACACTATCATGCCTTTTTCGATCAATAGCGCCCTTTACTTGTTTTCACCAGCTAACCTCTCGCATTTCTCATCTCGGTATCTTTGCGAGTTTTCACTAGGGAGACACTCTCATTTTAATTTCTCTGCTTACCATTGCCTTATGGTGTCCGTGAGGATTTTCAACAAAAAGACTCTTTCATTTTACTTCTCTCATTTGGTTGAATCAGATCTGAGTGGTTGTATCCTCCAATTCTTGAACATACTCATTGATTGATTGGAAGGACTTTGAAATGGATTTGGGTGAAAAGGATTTGGACTGAATTACAACTTCCGAAACTTTCGGGCAAAACCATCGCCGAACCATTATAACATCTTCCCCAGTTTCAACTTTTGGGGGAATGTGGATTTTTATTTTGGTGTGACTGAACCTCATAGAGAGGGTGCCTACGTATCCTTTCGAAATCAAGTCGGACGTAGTTCAAGAAACTTTGTTTTTTTCTTCTTTTTCTTCTGTTTTGTTTTCTTTTCTCTTTCTTTTCCTTTCCTTTTTCCTCTATTTTTCATTTTTGATTTCATTTTCTCTTTATCTATTTCTTTGTATATATTTTTTTTTGATAAAACTCTCAGGTTCCTGAGAGGGTAATCTGAGGAAGGTAACCGGCTCAAAGGGTGTGCAAAAGGGTTAATAGTGTTTCGATAGCGAGAAAGAAAGCCTTCGTCAGCCCAGTCGGATCATTAATGATATATAGAGGATCAAACATACTATCTTTTGACTGCACCTACTTTGATAGTTGTTTCAGGTACATTTCCTTCGATGTTTCTTAGGTACAATGCTCTTTTTCGACAGTACTCTCGTTACCATGTATGGATCTTTCCAATATGGAGCCAATTTTCCTTTAGTTGTTCCGATTCATTGTTTTATTTCCTTAAACTTATCTTCGTTACATCCTGAATCTTGATTAATTATTTAGAAGCTTGACAATATTTTATGATCTAAGCATGAATTTCTCAAGCATGTCATGTTATTGAAATCTACATTTAACAGAACTAAAAAGAGAATAAGAAAAGTGACATGATTAAGAAAGAGGCATTCCTGGACAATGAAATATTAACTTCATATGATTTTTTTTGATTTTTTTTTTGATTTTAAAGATTGAAGGGTTTACATCAAAAAGTAAGACAATAAAAGTAAAATATACAAATCACATCCTAAGATAATCGGGATGCAGAAAAGATAGCAAGACTTGCTACCGAGACTCCCGTCTGATGGGGGAACATTCAGACTTGGCGACCATTTTTTGGCTTTTCTTCTGTCTTGGCAATGGCTGCAATGACCTTCAGTGCCAGATCAAATTCCTGATCTTCACAAATTATTACGACTACTGACCCATTGGTATGAGTAAGCGGAGGATTGCTCATCATATTAGGGTCCTCTTCATCCCTAAGCACAACTGCCTCTACCATTTTAAGAGTCCAATATTCTTCAGTATCATGTCTCACTACTCCAAGTGGTATTCATATCTAACATTAGCTTGGTGCGAGGGTGATTCGGGGTTCGGTCGGTACGGGTCCATTGGTTGTAGCAAACCTAGCCTGATTAGCTTTTGAAACAAACTTGAATACGATTCACAAATAAGGGTGAACTGATTCCTTCTGAGGGGATCTCTTGGGCGACGATTGTATTGGGAAATATTTGGTTGGGGATTATATGGAGCTTGGTAGGGATTGATATTTCTGGGAGATTGAGCTTTATTTTGTGTATAATGTTGTGTCCGCATGTAAGGTTGTGTGTATATCACCGTATAGGGAGGCGGTGCCATTTTAACAGCAGCATCTTGATGGGGATAATAGTTTTGTGGGACCTTAAAAAGCATATATGATTGTTTGAATGACCTGCGGGCCCCTCTCGAGCTAGAAGCCATCATGGCTCTCTATTATTTCCCGTTTATTTTCATCAAACCCCTCAAACTATTATGAATGGCCTGTGATGCGACCTTAAAAGTAACTTGAATCAAGATTTAGCTTGTTTTAAAACCATTTTTTACCATCTCCCGAATTTTTATAGCCTTAGCATATGGTCTACCCGTAGCAGACATTTGATAGCATATTCACGGGAGCTTTCTGCTATTTTCTTTTCCAAATTGGATAAAGAGTTTCTGTCGGGAGCGATGTCCACATTGTACTAGAACTGGCGGACAAAATCTCTGGACAAATATCGAACATGTGCTTATGGGTAATTTCTTAATCCATATACCACTCAGAAGCGATTAGGGTGAGGTTTTCCCCAAAATAGGCCATTAGCAACTCCTCGTTTCCACCAACACCCCTCAGCTGTTACACTATCGTTTCAGATGAGCGATCGAGTCTCTGTGCCCATCGTACTTTTCAAATTATGGCATTTTGAATCTAGCCGACAAGTGAACATAGGGAAACATCATAGGTCGGAGTAGGAGACATTCTTTTGGCCACTCAGACCTTAAATGTTTTTCAGGCTTTTTTCCAGGCTTTTCATATTCCGAGCCATTTCCTCTTGCTCAGGATTATTTAAAATCTTTTCTTGCTCCACCGAGAAATCATATTGCGGAGGTTGAGTAAAGGAGCACATTTCACATATGTTATTTCTGGTTGAAATTGTGGACCCTGAAAGGTGAATGTTGGAGGCTCAACTTTCCACGGTGGTATAATTGGTTTTGTTGTGATGCAGATTGGTGCTGCAGAGAACATTGCTACCGGTGCCCTTGAATCTGGTGCGTGGGGGTGAAAAATTGAAGGCATTCTAGGACCATGAGACGGCCTTGGAGGGTATCGACATGGGGTGAACAAGTTGGGCACATGGATGTTTGTAGCCCCACCTGAATTGGGGATCAACTCAAGGAACCCAGGGATTGCACTTAGCGGTTCCCTACCATTAGACTAGGAATCCCACATTTCCAATATGCGGAGACGCAACATCCAATTTTCTTCAGTGGCTACTGATTCTGGCTGTGGAATAGCCAATGTCGGGCTATCCTCAGGATCGATAATTAGTAGATGACTTTTGGAGGCCATAGGAACACTGCCTTTAGATCTTGTGATGTAAGGATGAGAAGTCAGATTACCAACAAAACCTACCACCTGAATAGAACCTGGCTAATTTGCGCACACAACAACCTTGTTAGTTTTGAGACATTTAACATATATGAAATCCCACGTTAGGATGGAATGCACCTAACAATTAAACGCTTTTACCATGTGTTTGAACGGTCGCGTGTTTCATCCCAACCATTAAATGTCCCTTTTCACTTTGTACTTCTTTTCTTTCATTTCCACCTCTCTTTAATCAATGTTGATTTCTCATTTTGTTTTTGCCGCTCATTTTATTTTTGCCACTCTCTTTCTCTCTTTTTGTTTTTGTCACTCTTTTATTTTTTTTGTCACCCTTTTTTTTTCACTCAATTATTTTTTCTCTCTTTCTTTCTTTTTGTTCAGTTTATTTTTTCGCTCAATTTATATTATGGATATGATCGAATCAGATGGGGTTACCTATGTATCTTGACGCCGACGTAGTTCAGGGATATGAAGAATGGAGTAAATAAACTAACACTTTTTTTTTGTTTATGTCACGACCCAATTTACCCTCCGTTGGGTATCGTGATGGCACCTAGTCTTAAGGACGAGGTAAGCCTAATAATTGTGAAATAATAACAATAAAAAATAACATCTAAAATTCTTCTGGAATAAATCCCTTATACAATGAACATCTTTCCAAAACCCGATAGTACAATTCATAAGCTCTACAGAGTTTTCGCTACCATTTCTAAACACAATTGTATGGAAATAAGTACAACAATGAGAATATAAAATAGGAAGGTGACTTTGAGGCTTGTGAACGCAGCAGCAGGGCTACCTTGAGTCTCCTTGGCAAGGATCCACAAGGCTACAAGCGAACAATACCTGCATATGAACAAAAAGATGTGCAGAAGTGTAGTATGAGCATTCCACAGCGGCGCCTAGTAAGTATCAAGACTAACCTCGGTGGAATAGTGACGGGGAATAGTCAAGACACCTACTGGTCAAATGAAATGAACAGGATATGATAATAAAATATCGAGATAAAGATAACGAGGCAATATCAATAGCAGAGAGAAATCAAAATACAATAGTAGGTACAATAAAGGGAGAATACGGGTAGTAACGAATGACACCAAGTAAATCAGATAAACAAGTAAATCTACACTGACATAACAATAACAGAGACAAGTAAGAATGTATATAAATGAAGAAGGCAATACCAACTCAATCACTCACATCATGCCTAATACACAATCCCGACCATCTCAATCCTCGATTTTTCATACCATAATCTCAACTTCTGAACCTTTAGCACATATGGAACCTTATGCTCCCATATATTTCCCATCTCACTTTTAACAAAAGAAATCCACATACCATACAATACATACTGTCCGTACAAATGCACTTAAGATTTTCAAGAAGTCTCATTTACCTAATATAGGTAAATTTATAATTCAAAACTAATTAGGGAAACCAAGGAGAAAAGATGAAGTTATTGTTAGAAATTTTTTGAATAAAGAAAGTACCATTTTCAATTAGACTATACAACATCGAGTGTATTATTACCTTTACCATGAGATATAATAATTCACAGCTTAGTAGAAATTCCTTTAAGTAGAATACAACCTTAGACGATTTAAGGAAAATTTAGTTCAGAAATAAACTGAGCCAAACATGTAGAAATTATTGAAGTGTAAGATTATATATATATATATATATATATATATATATACGGCTAGGTACTTACAACACTATGCGTACCAACACAAAGACTCATAGTAGCAAGGGAATCTAACCCGTTAAAACACTTCAATTGATAACAAAAATTACACATAGCAAGAAGAAAGTGCATGTCATTACCCTTCGCGCTTTTACACCCACCGAATATCAACAGGGGATCTCTTGGTATCCTCAATATACCTGCAAAGGATCTCTTGATATCCCGAGAATCTCTTGGTATCACTAATATATGTGCTGGGGATCTGTCACAACCCAAAATCCCGAACCCGGATGTGATGGCGCCTCTCGTGAGGACAAGCTTGCAAGTCAACAAAACATTTCATCTCTTGTAATTACATAGCAAGAATAAGTCTAAATCACAGTCAATATAATATTAAATGTGAGATAATCGTGATAGAACAGAGAAACCATCCCTAACTCAGCCCGAAATCGGGGTGTCACAAGTCACGAGCATCTAAAGAATCTAAACACTATTATAAGACCAGTAATATACATAATGGAATTTAGAATCAAAGGAAGAGATACGGTGCCGCGAACGCTGACGGTCACCTTGCTCAGCTACGATGGCTAAATCTCCAATCAGCTCAAAACCCGCTATCGGGTGAACAATTACCCGCATCTGCACACGAGTGCAGGGAGTAAAGTGAGTACTCCAACTCAGTGAGTAATAAAAATAAATAATGACCGAAAGCGTGAAATCTCATAGGGGCACAATATAGCGTTATCTCACTCAGTAAAATCGGTTATACAGTAAAACAGTGAGTATCAGATAATTCTCCTTTAAAACAGTAATGACAAGTAATTTCAACAGTAAGGATTAATCAAAGCTTGCCCCTCGGTCTCAATATGTAAATCTCAGTATAGTATCAGCCCCACGGGCTCACTCCCAGCTCACCAGCACACAACATCAGCCCCTCGGGCTCACTCCCAACTTACCAAACACAAACACCGGCCTCTCGGGCCCACTCCCAACTCACCTGGGTACCCTGCGCTCACTGGGGGTGTGTACAGACTCCGGAGGGGCTCCTACAGCCCAAGCTCAATATCAATAGGCCTGAAAGCCTTCACACATCACACTCGAGGCCTGAAAGCCTCCTCATATAACACTCGAGGCCTGAAAGCCTTCTCATATCACTCAACATATCCTCACAGATGGCCCTCGGCCTCAATCAGTCCAGAAAATAATCATAAGCCTCTTGGGCATCAGTAAAACAATAGTGCTCAGCTCAACAACATTTTAAATATCATTAAATCTCAAGTTGAGTATAAACGTAGCTGAGTTCACAAAATAATATAATTCAATTGGACTGAGTTCAACTAACATTTCAATTCGTGAGGAAAATAGTGATGTAAATTCACAAAAGATTTCAGGTAATTGGCACGAAGCCCAAATATGGCAATAAGCCCAAATCATGGTGAAAAACAGTAAATTTTTATCAAATACGCGGAATATCAACTGGGATGGACCAAGTCACAATCCCCAATAGTAAATGCCCCCGCGCTAGTCATACAACGCGTGTCTCATCTCAACATAGCAGTATGTTGTGCAATTCGGGGTTTCAAACCCTCAGGGCATCATTTAAAATCATTACTCACCTCAAGATGGTCAAACATCTACTCCGCTATGCCCTTGTCTCTTGAATATACCTCTTCGCGCATCGAATTTAGCCAAAACCACAACGAATACATTACAATAGGCTAAGGGAATATAACCCAAAAAGACTCGAAAAATATCGAAAATCACGAAATTTGCAAAACCCGAGCCCCGGGCCCACTTCTCGAAATCCAGAAAATTTTACATATATACGATCCTTATCTCGTCACGAGTCTAACCATACAAAATTTATCCAATTTCGACACCATTTGGTCCTTCAAATCTTTATTTTACATTTTTGAAAGATTCCAAAATTTTCGTCCCAAATTTCATCTCAAATCACTAATTAAATGATGAATTCAATGATAGATTCATGTACTCTAACCAAATCTGAGTTAGAATCACATACCCCTATAAATTTCTTGAAAAACCTTCAAAAAATAGCAAAAATCCGAGCTCTCTAGGTCCAAAAATCAAATAAAACCCAAAACCTCGTATTTATAGAGTACCCCGCGGATTCCGACAGTGCTGACCGCACAAAAATGACCCCAGTCCACGCCAGGGAGTGTTGACCACACAAAAATGGTTGCGGCCGCGCAGCAATTTGACTGCAGTGACAGGCTTCACTATTTTGGCCATAACTTTCTCTACAGATGTCCAAATGCCTATCATAATATGTTTCTTAAAACTAGATTCAAAGATCTACAACTTGCGTTTTTGAATCACCTCCAAATTCTGTGTAGATCCAAACATATGAGCTTCCAAAGTAGAACCAGCAGCCTGCAGATCTTCCCGTGCGCGGCCGCGCGCCCAGCGCGGTCCGTGCCTATACTGCTGCCACCTCTATTTTTCTAAGTTTTGATGTGTCCGTACTCGCTCAAAACTCACCCGAAACACACCCGAGGCCCCCGAGAGATCAACCAAAAGCCCAGATACGTTCTAATACTTCATTCAAACTTGCTCGAGCCATAACAACACTATCGTTAACATCAAAATCGTCATGTTTTCATCAATCAAGGCATAAGTTAAACTAAAACTTTCAAAATTCTCATTCAATCAAAAACCCGGCCTAAACACCTCCGAATCAACTGAAATTTTGCACACAAGTCTAAAATCACCTAACGAAGCTACTGAAATTCTCGGAATTCCATTCCGACTCCCGGATCAAAATTTCACCTATCAACCGGAGTCGCCAAAAATACTAACTTCGCAAATTCAAGCCTAATTCTACACCGGACCTCCAAAACCACTTCCGATCACACTCCTAAGTCACAAATCATCTCCCGGAGCTAACTGAACCATCGTAATTCACATCCGTGCCCTCTAACTCATAAGTCTACGTCCGGTTGACTTTTCCAAACTAGTTCTTCCTTAAAGAGATTAATTGTCTCATTTCTTATCAAAAATCACTCCAAATCAATTCTAACGCACCCAATACCGATAATGAAACATAAGAAGGCAGAAAATGGGAAGAACGGGGTAGTAACTCACGAGACGACGGGTCGGGTCATCACAGGATCGCTTGGTATCCTCGATATACATGCTAGGGATCTCTTGGTATCCTCAATATGTTTGCTAGGGATCTCTTGGTATCCCGAGGATCTCTTAGTATCTTCAATATGTGTGCTGGGGATCTCTTGGTATCCTTAATATACTTGCTAGGAATCTCTTAGTATCCCGAGGATCTCTTGGTATCCTCAATATATGTGCTGGGTATCTCTTGGTATCCCGAGCCAATTATATGAACAATAACGTCCCAGCAAGGGAATCAACAATATAAGCAACACATCCCATCAAGGGAATCAACAATATAAACAGTACATTCCGGCAAGTGAATCAACAATATAAACAATACATCCCGGCAAGGGAGTTAACAACAATCCAAAAATCCAATCACAAGGAAATTCCACCACCAAGAGTATGATTACATAGCAACCAGAGAATCGGGGGGAAACTAAGAAATGCAATAACTTTAACAAAACAACTAATAACAGCTAATTCAATTAAGGCAATTAAGGCCAAGTAACATGTAGGAGTTAGACGGAAACTAACAACATCGTATTGAGCATATAGGGGTATATTATGCAATTAGATAACTCAATCATAACAGAATACTTCCCATGTGATAAAACATAAGGACCTAAGAACCCTAAAGGCAATTTTTCCCACAGATAAGTCCGAGCACACACTCTTCACTTCGCGTGCACGGATTACAGTAGCATGCAATACTCAAATCCTAAGGGGAAGTCCCACATAAGGTTAGGCAAGATACCCACCTCGAACCGGCTCGAAATCAACCCAAATCCACGTTCTTGCCATGCATATTTGACTCAAAATGGCCTGAATCTATTCAATTCAAATTGTATAATGTAAATAATACTTCAAATAACTGATTCCACAATACTTTCTAAGCTAATACACAAACTTAGATAAAATAACCAAAATACCCCTCGGGCCCACATCTCGAAATCGGGTAAAATATATATTTTCTGAACCGTCATACTCTCACGAGTTCATGAATTTCAAAATTGTCCCAATCTAAGGTCAAATCCCCAATCAAAAGTCAAATTTTTGGTCTAAGAACTTTCTTTAACTATTTCCCAATTTTCATCTCCAATCTGAATTTAAATGATGAAACTAACTATAGATTGATGGAATATAACTAGAAAGGGATAAATAATTGTTACCCAATGATTTCCTCTTCAACTTCCTCCCAAAATCGCCCTACCCTGAGATCCAATTTGATTTTTCGAAGTTTTGAAACTAAACCCTCGAAGTCCCTTTTTTTGCCGAGCGATTTCCGCAACTGCGGTCCCGCTTCTGCAATTCTTCGTCGCATCTGCGACTTTCACTTAAAGACCAATTTTTGCACCTACGATTACCCATCCGCAGGTGCGGTACCACTTCTGCGGTGAATTACCCGCATTTGCGGAACCTACTAACCCCCCCCCCCCAAATCCGCATCTGCGCTTGCTCTTCCGCTTCTGCGGCTACGCACCTCCGGAACCCAAACCGCAGGTGTGGTTATGATAAAAAACCAGTTAAAGCTGCAACTCCAATTCCAAAATTCCTTCTGTCCACCATCCAAAATATCTCGAGGCCCCCGGGACCTCAACCAAAAGCACAAACAAGTCTAATACCACTGTCCAAACTTGTACCAATCCTTAAAACAGCTAAAACAACATTGAAACCTCGAATTAACCATGGATTCAAGCCTAAGAACTTCAAAATTCTCAAAATACACTTTGGATCAGAAAGTATATCAAACCTTGTTCGAATGATCTGAATCTTTGCACACAGGTCACATTCAACATTACAGAGCTACTCCAACTTCCGAAATTTCATTTCGACCCTCGCATCAAAATCACACTATCGGACCGGAAACTTCAAAAATCCATCTCTCTGCATTTCAAGCCTAAATTAGCTACAGACATCCAAAACACAATCTGATCACGCCCCTAAGCCTGAAATAACCCAATGGAGCTAACAGAACTATCAAAATTCCATTCCAAGGCCGTCTTCACACCGATCCGACTACGGTCCAAATTCTAAAACTTTAACTCTCATTTAGGGACTAAGTATCCCAAAACTCTCTGAATTTCCTAATAAATCTTCCCGGTAACTCACATTACCATAAACAAATATGGGGAATGCAATTAATAGGGGATCGGAGCGTAAATTCATAAAACGACCGGCCGGGTCATTACATCCTTCTCCTCTTAAACGTACGTTCGTCCTCAAACGTGCCTGGAGTCATTTCAAACCATCGGACCGCTGCATGAGCTCACCATACATACACCCGGGAGTGTTTCTCTATAATCCAACCATAAGAGAACTATCAATGCAACTTAACCGAAGGTCTCACCTCCTCCTTAGCCCATCACCTTAGAACAAAACCCAAACCTCACCATCTGAATTTCATCATAGGATCCGAATCTCACATCATCACACTGTATAAACCTGAACAAGCTGAATCGAGCCAAAATTTCAACCCAGAATACAATCATATCCTGTTCCATGCAGTTCAAATATTCGAAGTAATAACCTCTGACCACCATGGCTACTCAACAACATTCTAGATGCTAGCAATACACCTTACATTGAACATAACCTTGTCCCGGACCTCCACATCACTGCTCATGATAAAGAAATACATTGAAACTCATAGCTGCCCATCAAGACACCAAGTCAACAAGCTCGCTCGCCCGATACCATTGTACTAATCTCATGTCTAAGAACCTCATCTCAGCGGGTACAAGCAGCACAACTAACATCTCAACACGGAACCACACAGATTCTCACATTACAAAATTTTTACACCTAAGCCAATAATTGCTCAATTATGTGACACAAATAAAGAAAAGCAAAGTAGAATAATTTTCTAACAAGTGTGGCATGTGCGACAACAAAAATATAGTGTTCATCAAAAATGGGTTCACAGAGGAAAACAGAAAACCAAATAAACACAAGGAAAGGGTATCCCACATAACATCCGCTGCGGCGTGCAGCCCGCTCCCAAATGCTCATCAAGCTAGTATGCTCGGGCCTACTAATCATATGAATACTGAGATTTTGCCGAATAGAGCGCACAAATAAGACTATGTAAGCAATGAATAGAAGCAAGCACATATATAAGGTGCAATGAGCAAATCAACATCACGTGGGCTATCACACCCGCATCCATAAGGCCTGAACAACATTACAACATGCTTGGGGAATAATTGTACAACCTCACAGCTCACCATAACATAACAAAGCAGCACATAACATAGGCTAGAGGCACAAATAATGTCCATTCTGCCTGAGAACATAACCAAAATGACAATCTCACAGGAGCACACAAACCTGACCTAATATAAAACACATATTCTCGCTGATCTTCCAAGTAGCCCCAACCAAATCCTAGTTCTCTTAAATTGGATAAATATGATTCAAAAGATCCACAACAACTTATTGGTATTGTATGCTATTAGTTATCCCATACTCAACATTTCTTCAAAGTTTGCAAATAGGAATTAGTCTACATATAAAGGTATTTATACCCAAACCTCTAGAGTACTATAATTTCCATACCAAACATCAACTACGCAAATCAAATGGCTGATATATCTCTCACACCCTATTATTCCTCTGAATCACCCATGTAGAGTTTCTTGCCACGTAACAAAACCTGAACCTCGAAAGCCTCAAAACCCAGTAATCATTATGTTACCAGCCATGCACCCGCACGCAACCAAGCCATCAGGACAACACCTCCCCAACTCAACCGAGTCACACAAACCACCTAATCTAAGAGTGCTGGCATAAATTCCTGTAGAGGATTCCTATTTAAAATACCAATCACTCCATCACTCGGTTGACACAACACCACAGAGCTAACCAATTTCTTCGGATAGTCGGTAGGCAATAATCCCAATCAAAGCCCCAATATTGTCCCTTGCAAGATCTCAGTCGTTAGTTAAATAAAGAATTTTGGAAACCTTCCAATACCACTTATATACATACCTCAGGCCAAACTGATGTAAATCTGACTCTGCAATCCGGATGCCCCGAGTGGACTCCTGTACTTAGTGTGAAGCCATAGAAAATAGGACTTGATGATCCACAAAACTAACTTTCGCAACTCGCACAACACCAATCACAAGGTACCCCAACACCACCAGCCATCCTCAATCAACATCCCCCTCGCAACTTTGCCACAATTGCGTTGACTAGTCAGCCAATAAACATTCAAAAGCTCGCACTTATCAACCAGATGTCGGAAATCGCTGCACGTCCATACGAACAACTGAATAGTCTCTCAATACTATTGTACCTTCAGCATGGACAGTACGTTGAGATAATGCTTGAGCATCCCAAACTCCTTCGTAGCCTATTTGTAGCATCACGGACCACTGGCACATGGCGGACACTAAGAGCGTAATAGCATACGCGGGTAGATGTAGAGGAACATAAGTTATATACTTTGAGCTGAATCTATATCGCACGATAAGCAATGAAAGAAGTGGAATTTCCTAACAGTTCTATAGCCTCTCGAATATAAGTACAGACGTCTCTATACCGATCCGCAAGACTCTACTAAACCTACTTCTGCCTTGTAGCACCCATGAACCTAGAGCTTTGATACCAACTTGTCACGACCCAATTTCCACTCTGTTGGGTTTCATGATGGCACCTAGTCTTAAGGACTAGGTAAGTGTAATAATTGCGAAATAACAGCAATAAATAATAACATCTAAAATTCTTCTGGAATAAATACCTTATACAATGAACATCTTCCCAAAACCCGGTAGTACAAGTCATAAGCTCTACAGAGTTTTCGCTACCATTTCTAAACACAAATGTATGGAAATAGGTACAGCAGTGAGAATATAAAATAGGAAGGTGACTCTGAGGACTGCGAATGCAGCAGCAGGGCTACTCCTCGGCAAGGATCCACACAACTACAAGTGAAAAATACCTGGATCGACACAAAAAGATGTGCAGAAGTGTAGTATGAGCACACCACAGCGGTGCCCAGTAAGTATCAAGACTAACCTCGGTGGAGTAGTGACGGGGAATAGTCAAGACACCTACTCGTCAAATGAAATGAACATGACATGATAATAAAATATCGAACTAAAGATAACGAGGCAATATCAACAGCGAAGAGAAATCAAAATACAACCGTAGGTTCAATAAAGGGAGAACACAGGTAGTAATGAATAACACCAGGAAAATCAAATAACCAAGTAATAACTAATATAACAAGAACAGAGACAAGAAAGAATGTATACAAATGAAGAAGGCAATACCAACTCAATCACTCACATCATGCCTAATACACATCCCGGCCATCTCAATCCTCAATTTTTTATACCATAATCTCAACTTCCAAATCTTCAGCACACATGGCACCTTGTCCTCCCATATTTTTCCTATCTAACTCTTAACAAAAGAAATCCACGTACCATACAATACATATTGTCCATACAAATGGACTCAAGATGTTCAAGAAGTATCATTTACCTAATATAGATAAATTTTAAATTCATAACTAATTAGGGAAACCAGAGAGAAAAGGTGAAGTTATTTGTTAGAAATCATTTGAATAAAGAAAGTACCACTTTCAATTAGAATATACAACATCGGATGTATTATTACCTTTACCATGGGATTTAATAATTTACTGCTTAGTAAAAATTCCTTTTAAGTAGAATAAAACCTCAGACGATTTAAGAAAAATTTAGTTGAGAAATAAACTGAGTAAAAAATGTAGAAATTATTGAAGTGGAAGATTTGATATATATATATATATATATATATATATATATATATATATATATATATATATATATATATATATATATATATATATATATATACAGCTAGGTATTTACAACACTATGGGTTCCAACTCAAAGACTCACAACAGCAAGGGAATCTAATCCGTTAAAACACTTTAATTGATAACAAAAATTACACGTAGTAAGAAGAAAGTGCACGGCATCACCCTTCGCGCTTTTACACCCACCGAATATTGACAGGGGATCTCTTGGTATCCTGAGGATCTCTTGGTATCCTCAATATATGTGCTGGGGATCTCTTGGTATCCCCCGGGTCTCTAGATATTCTCAATATACAAGCTAGGGATCTCTTGGTATCCCGAGGATTTCTTAGTATCCCCAATATGCGTGCTAGGAATCTCTTGGTATACTTAATATATGTGCTGGGGATCTCTTGGTATCCCGAGGATCTCTTGGTATCCTCAATATACTTGCTAGGGTCTCTTGGTATCCCGAGGAACTCTTGGTATCCTCAATATAATTGCTTGGGATCTCTTGGTATCCCAAGAAAACAATATGAACAATAACGTCCCGACAAGGGAATCAACAATATAAGCAACACATCCCGACAAGGGGAATCAAAAATATAAACAGTACATCCCGACAAGGAATCAATAATATAAACAATACATCCCCGCAAGGGAGTCAACAACAATCCAACAATCCTATCACAAGGAAATTCCACCACTAAGTATGATTACATATCAACCATAGAATCTCGGGAAAACTAAGAAGCACAATAACCTTAACAAAACAATTAAGAAAAGCTAATTTAATTAAGGCCAAGTAACAAGTAGGAGTTAGAGGGAAACTAACAATATCGTATGGAGCATACAAGGGTAAATTATGCAATTAGATAACTCAATCATAATAGAATACTTCCCATATGATGAAACATAAGGACCTAAGAACCCTAAAGGCAATTTTTCCGACATATAAGTCCGAGCACACACTCGTCACCTCGCGTGCACGGACTACAATTAACATAGAAAACTCAAATCCTAAGGGGAAGTCCCCCACACAAGGTTAGGCAAGATACTTACCTCGAACCGGCTCAAAATCAACTCGAAACTACGTTCTTGCCACGAGTATTCGATTCCAAATAGCCCAAATCCATTCAATTCAAATTGCATAATGTGAATAATACTTCAAATAACTAATTCCATGATAAATTCTAAGCTAATACGTGAAATTAGGTAAAAATAACCAAAATGCCCCTCGAGTCCACATCTCAGAATCGGGTAAAATTCATATTTTCAGAAACCTGATACTCTCACGAGTCCATGCATACCAAAATTATCCAAATCTCAAGTCAAATTTTTGGTCTAAGAATTTTCTTCCAACTTGTCTCCAATTTTCATCTCCAATCCGAATTTAAATTATGAAACTAACTAAAGATTGGTGGAATATAACTAGAATGGGATAAAGAATTGTTACCCAATGATTTCCTCTTAAACTTCCTCCCAAAATCGCCCTACCCTGAGCTCCAATTTGATTTTTCCATGTTTTGAAACTAAAGCATTGTATGGTAGGCGATGTTGGTCTCCAGTCAGGTGGTTTGAGCCGGGAGGGGCTCGGTTGTTGGGTACTGACTTAGTTCAGGAGGCCTTAGATAAGGTCAAGATTATTCAGGAGAGATTGCATTCGGCTCAGTCGCGGCAAAAGAGTTNAAGGCTTGCCTTGCCACTTAGCTTATCAGCCGTGCATCCCGTTTTCCAAAAATATGGGACTCGGAGTCGAAATCCGAGGTCTAGAACCTGAGTAAAAGAATTTTTCTGTTAAATTGTTTTTCTAAAATTATTAAGCAAAATGAGAATGAATATTGATTAAAAGACTGTGGTATCGGGCTCATATTTTTGTTCCGACACCCAGTACAAGTCTTATATATTGTTTAAGCGCTTCCTGTGAAGTTTGGTTGAAAACGGACGTCGTTTGACGTGTTTCGGACCTAAAAAGCTAAAGTTAAGGTTTATGAACTTTGAAATGAAAATTGATGATCTTGGGGTTTAATTCGTTGAATTTGATATTATTTTAGCGATTCGATCGCTCGAGCAAGTTCGTATGATATTTTTGAGTCGGTGTACATAATTGGTTTGGAGCCCCGAGGGCTCAGGAGTGTTTTGGAAGTGTACCGAGATGTTTTACACTTTAGAAATTGCAGAAAATCTGTTGTCTGCTTGTGTCCAATCATTTACTCTATGCGATCGCATAGGTAGGCCTACGATCGCATAGAGTTAATCTTCAGGAGGGGCGGTTGTTTTATGCGATCACAATTAGCCTTCTGGGATCGCATAGTGCTATCCTGAGAAGCCTTTATTTATTCATTATGAGAACGCATAGCATGTTCGCGATTGCACTACCACATCTGCTACCTCTATGCGATCGCATTGATCATTTCGCGATCGCAGTGCACACTTCCCCCTTCTCTATGCGATTGCATCACCTTACCCGCGATCGCATAGAGTATTTTCGCCCAGTTAAACTTTATTAAAAATTTCCAGAACCAGTAGCTACAGGAATTCTTCACTTTTATTACGAGCCCTCTTCTCTCCCAAGCCCTATGAAGCCATTAAAACCACCAAGCTTCAAGACCACTTGAGTAAGTAATTTTCCACTTATTTCCTTCACTTTTCCTTCATTAATTAACAAGTTCGCCTACATCATGAAATCAAGGTAGAAATTATGGGTTTTGAGCAAAGTTAGGTTTTTGAGAATTTTGGGTAATTCAACCCCAATTTGGGGTCGAATCTTAAAAAAAATTATATATTTGCACTCATGGGGGTATGGGTGAATTTATTTTGGTTCGAACCTCGGGTTTTGACCAAGCGAGCCCGGGGTCGGTTTTGCAAATTTTGGGCAGAATATTGAAAAGATTATATTTAGGTAATTGGGTTGGATTGTTGAGTATTATTGATGATATTAAATCAATTGTGTATAGATACGATTGAATTGGAGCCAAATTCGAAAGGAAAGGCATTGCTTAAGGATTGAATTTGCCGTAAACCTTCGAGGTAAGTGTTTGATTTATCCTAGCTTGAGGGAATAGGATTAGAGTATAATAAATTGCTATTTGCTAAATGATCGAGTGCGGTGTATAGGCGTGTTGACGAGTATCTATACACCAGAGTCTAGCATGACCGTGGGTCTTTGTTTGTACATGTTTGTGAGATAATTTGAAACTCTCCTAAGCTAAATTATAATTTGCTACGAATGTGAAGAGTTTGAGGATGATTATGAAATATTAATACTTTGGAGAGTTGGCTCGAATGATAATTACTATTGAGTAAGAGATGAAAGTATTGAAAAGAGATGTGAATGATCCCTTGCCGGGATAGTTGAATATATTAAATATGTCCCTCGCCGGGATGTGAAAGTTATTGATATTGTTCCCTTGCCGGGACTCAGTTGTTAATTGTGTTATTCCCTTGCCGGGAATCAGTTGTTAATTGTGTTATTCCCTTGCCAGGACTTAGTTGTTAATTGTGTTACTCCCTTGCCGGGACTCAGTTGCTAATTGTGTTATTCCCTTGCCGGGACATTTCTTATTATTGTTCATTTCTCTCGCCCGTTTGGTTGTGATTGTTGTTTGGGTGAGGAAGAGTGATAATGCATGAAGGGTCATTCCGTGCCATTTTTAATTATATTTGCACGAAGGGTCATTCCGTGCCATTTTTAATTATATTTGTACGAAGGGTCATTCCGTGCCATGTTTTAACTATATTTGCACGAAGGGTCATTCCGTGCCATGTTTTAACTATATTTGCACGAAGGGTCATTCTGTGCCATGTTTTAACTATTTATGCACGAAGGAACATTCTGTGCCATTGTTGATTATAATTGCACGAAGGGTCATTCCATGCCATGATATGAGAGTTATGTGAGGGAAATCACGAAGGGTGATGCCGTGCATTCTGTTGATTTCTTTGGGTGAGGATGAGAGTAAAAGTACGAAGGTTGATGTCATGCAACTGTTGAATTTCTTATTCTTTGATAGTTATTGTTGTGCCCTGTTTCTTAATTACACTGATAGCTTTTATATTCGGCTTGTGCTCCCCATAGTATGTTTCCCTCCCTTCTTACTGTTTAGTTCGGTACTTCGTTTCCTTTTGTTGTACATATATATATTTTGAACTGCATAGGTTTCTGTGAGTGTCTGGTCCTAGCCTTGTCACTACTTCACCGGGATAGGCCAGGCACTTACCAGCACATGGGGTTGGTTGTGTTGATGTTACACTCTGCGCTCTTTTTGCACAGATACAGGTTTCGGACAGCAACAGTAGCAGTAGTGCGAGTGTTGGTACTTCGACCAGCGAGACACCGAGGTAGCTTTGCAGGCGTCCGCAGGACCCGTTGTCTCCTCTACCTTTTCTTTCAGTCTGTTATCTCATGTATTTGAGACAAAAAGTTTTATATTTCTTTCGGAGAGTTATGTGTAGTACTCTTAGCAGTTCGTGAGCTAGTGATACCAGGTTTTGGGTAGTGATATGTTTCAAATTTCCGCATTGTTATTTTATTTGGTTAAATTTAAAAGTCTTCCGCATTTATTTAATTGTTTCTAGTATTTTATTTGTGATGTTGCTAGAGGATGTATAATGTTTGGCTGGCCTAGCTCCGTTAGTAGGCGCCATCACGATGCCCAATGATGGGATAAATCTGGGTCGTGACACAACCCCTGTGTTGATTCTCCAAATTCAAATTTATATGATGTAAACAAACGATCCGGCATTAGGCTATGTTATTCGTCGTTGAAAAACCTGGGGGTATGTTCTATACATGTCTACGCAAGCGATATCTCGAGCCGAGGTATGGGCAATATATCGCGAGCAAGAAAGTCTACTCGACCTAGTTGTTGATCCAGCCTTATTTTTATTTGGTACAAACTCTAACAGAAAAGTTGGCCACATATACGTATGCGCCATATTTTTAGAAGACTTAAAAATGAGGCGTAAGAAGATAGTTTAATAGAATTCAAATAATATCAAAGCGGTAAATGAACGACAATTAACACATAGGCCCACAAACATAGTTATAACAATAATCAAGAAAGTCAAGTATAGATTATATTCAAGATCGAATTTTGAACCCTGAAGTAGAGATTTTGGGTTCGGTTTCACATCAGAAGCGCCAGAGCTATCACGCCTTCTTTTATGAAGGAATAGGAAGTTTTTCCAATTAAAGTGACATTAATCTAAATAAGATTATTTATTTAATTTAGAGTCACCACTTGGAATAATTTATGGTATCCCTAGTCACCGGTTTATTTTAAAATCTCAAATCGAGGAAATTTGACTGTTTAAACTCCATGAAAACCAGAAGACCGGGCAAGGAATTTTTTTAACCTGGGAGAAGGTGTTAGGCATTTCTAGTGTCACAACCCTATAATTAACCTTGTCGTGATAACGCCTAATGTGGTACTAGGAAAGACTACACATTACCAAAACAAAATGATATTTTCATTTTTGAAGATAATTCCAAAGCTATTTAATAATAAACCTTTATAAGGATTTTAAATCAAAACAAAAGTGCGGAATAAAGCACGACATGAAGGTGTAACTAATCATGATCATCTACTACAGTGTACCTGACAATGTCAAGACTAACATAGTCTTGAAAGTAACTAAATACACCTAAAAGAAGATCAGAGGGAGAAGAGAAAGGCAGCAATCGACAGGCAGCTATCTAGTTATGTCCAAGTAAAGTCTGCAACTGGAATAGTCAACAACCACTATCGTGTCCAGATACACCTGGATCTGTACACAAGGTGCAAATAGTAACGTGAGTACGCCAACTCAGTAAGTAACAAATATAAATAAAGTCTGAGAAGTCATGATGAGCAACAATGCATGTAAGGTTCATATCACAATAACTCAATAAAGTGCAGTATGCCTATAATACCATAGTTTGAATCAAACCAGCTCGTTTAAATCTAGTTCCAATAAAATCAATTTGAAAACATCTTTCAACAGTTCTAATACAAGGTCAAATGCTCAAGTGAGAAAAAAATGGTGAAATCATTAACAGTCGCACGGGCAAACATCTCTCGCATGCATCCCCTCGAGCAAACATCACCATCGCTCATGCCTCCCAGTCACTGAGTACTCGACAGTCGCACTCAACAGGTACTTGTGCTCACTGGGGGTGTGCTGACTCCTCATGGGCTCCTTCAGCCCAAGCGTTATAACAATCCAATCATGGCTTAAGTCAATCAGGACCTCGGCCTCACTTAGTCATGAATTATTATAACATGATGCGGCGTACAGCCCGATCCCATAAATATCCTCACAAATCATGCCCTCGTCTTGACTCAGTCACAAATCTCTCTAGCCTCTCGGGCTCTCAAATTAACAAAGTTTTCAGCCTAAACAACATTTATATAATACATCAAAAGTAGAGTAATAGAGACTGAGTTATGAAATCAATAAGTATAAACATGGCTGAGTATAGATTTCCAATCGAAAACAATGAGAGGATAGTAGTAAAAGACCTCTAAGGTCCAAACAACACTAGCATAAGGCCTAAACATTGCATCCCACCTGATTTAAATATATTCTTTCTAAAACAAGTGAGAAGCATGTTGTTTCAACAAAATATTCCACTCTACAGTAGACACGGGATGGACAAAGACACAATCTCCAACGGTGCATGCCCACACGCCCATCACCTAGCATGTGTGTCGCCTCAAAAGAGTCACATGACACAAAATCCAAGGTTCCATGCCCTCAGGACTAGATTTAAAATTGTTACTTACCTCAAATCGATCAAATATTTATTTTGCGATGCTCTTGCCACTGGGTCTCCAAATGCTCCGAATCTATTCAGAATTAGTATAATACCATCAATAAACGAAAAGGAATGATTTCCACGAGAAAAACTCAAATTAGACCAAGAACCTGACACCCCCCCCCCCAGGTCCACGTCTTAGAATCTGACAAATTTTACAAAATAAGAAAGCCCATTCAATCACGAGTTCATACATATGAAATTTATCAAAATCTGACTCCATTTAACTCCTCATATGCTCAAATCAAACACTCCAAATCACAAGCCCTAACCCCTCATTTTCACCGCTAATCTTCACTAATTATATGATTAAACAATGAGAAATCACCACATATATGAGTATTAGAGCTCAAGCAACTTACCTCACCAAAAATCCCTTGAATCCCTCTTCAAAATCACTCCCAAAAGCTTCAAACCGACTGAAAATGGTGAAGAATGGACCAAAATTAGCGAAGGGTTCAATTGATACCTTCTGCCCCGGCATTTTTGCAACTGCGGCCAAAATTGCGCACCTGCCGCACCAAAACATTTGCGTTTGCGGAAGTCACTTAAGTCCTCAAAGCCGCACCTGCGCCCCAGGTCTCGCATATGCGGGCCCGCAGGTGCGACAACTCCTCCGCATCTGCAAATCCAGTCCTGGCCTTCAATTTCCATATCTGCAGCTACACGACAACACTTGAGACCTCACACCTGCGGCTCCCCTTCCGCAGGTGCGGAAACAATAGAAAAATTTACACCAGCAGCTCTCAAACACCAAAACCAATCCGCCAGCCATCCAGAGCATACCCGAGGTCCTTGGGACCTCAACCAATAATACCAACAATTCATTTATCATCATACGAACTTAGTCAAATCTTCAGAACACTTCAAAAAATATCAAAACACCAAATTACCCTTGGATTCAAGCCTAAGAACTTCTAAACTTCCAAATTCTTCAACCAACACCAAAACTTATCAAATAACCTCCGAATGATCTGAAAGTTTGCACAAACATCACAAATGACACTATGAACCTACTCCAATTTCTGGAATTCCATTCCAACTGCGATATCAATTTTTCCACAGCCGACCAAAATTGTCAAATTTCAACTTTCGCCAACTGAAGCCTAATTCTACCACGGGCCTCCAAAACATATTCTGGGCGGGCTCTCAAGTCCAAAATTACCTAACGGAGCTAACCAAACCATAAAAATCCGAATCAGAGATCGTTTATAAATAGGAAACTAAGTGTCTCATTCCACTCTAAAACCAGTCCACCCGAACCAACCAACACGACACGATAAAATATAGCTGAAGAACACAAAAGGAAGTAGAAATAGGGGAACGAGACTATAAATAACGAAACGACCTTCCGGGTCGTTACATCCGGGTTCCTAGTTTTTGAGCTCTTAAGGCTAGACAGAATACTAATGTTCACGTAAGTGACTGATGAAATGCTTCACAACACCAAATCACGCAAATGTGGAAACAACTAATTAAGACCAAGGGAAAGATACTTAAATGAAGAAAAATAATAAACTGGACCAAAGACTTAGCAAAAAACAATGCAATAACAATAAAGGACAAGTTGAGAAGTGAGTTTTCTTTAGCAAAAATTCCTTAAAAGACGAACGAAGCTAAGTAAAAGGTTCAACACATAATAATAAAGGAAACATCAAGCACACCTAAGAGAAACATGGACATCAGTAACAAACAAACAAGTTTAATACATGATAGGGTAATAAAAACACCAGAGTTTCGTTCATTACTACAAACTTGGATAATTACAGGGCACAGAACTTACCTAAATGCAAAAAGACAATAGAATTCAGCAGCCATTTGGAATTTGGCAAAATATGCAATAAACAACCACATATTTGCGTTTTGACGGCTTCATTCAATTCTAGAAAAATGGAAATTAAATTTTTTGGAACTTCAGTAATCAATTCCCTTTTAAATCTTCTTTGAAATCAGTTTTTTTTTTTTTGTTTTCCAGACTTTGTGATCTTCAGATCTGGTTTTCGGGTTTTTGAACTCCAAAACTTATTTTTAGCTTTTCTAATGTGTGATGTGCGTGTGATAGAGGAGAGTGTGGAGGTGTGCTTGTCGTTCCGTGAGAGATGAGTGTGGTGGGAGAGAAGAAAGGGAAGGGTGGCTGCTAGGATTTTTATTTGAGGGAAGGAGTCTTTTTTGGAGATGATGGAGGGGCAGCTAGGGTTTGTTCTCTAGAGGGGGGACGTCTGTCTCTTCTTTAGGTTCCTTATTAATTACTTTATATGCCTATATTTACTTGTTTTATACAAAACCATAAAAAAGAGGAAATGAAACATACCTTAAATACTGGGAATCAGCTACACATAATCACCCTACATTTAAGATACTTTTCCTTTCTCAAAGGATTATAAAACATCATCTGTCTTTGTACAAACTCACCATAAGAAATCCACTGATATCCAAAATCATCACCTCTCTTTCATACAAAACAACCAGTCTCTATCTCTCTCTCTCTCCCTTATACAAATCAAACTATTATCTCTCTAAAATTGTAGCATCATATATTTCTCTGATTCAATTCTACCAACAACCATTAAAAAGCTTGAACGATTGATAAATTCATCAACATTATCTCTGAAATTGTAGGTGGAGGGGTCTGCTAGTGACATACCATTATAAAGCTTCGAAGCTTTGAATTAGATATTCAGATTTTATGAATTTGTGATTTTTTGGATTAGGTATTCTTGAAAACAATTGAAAATATCCTTTAGAGTTTATATCTGAACATTAAGGGAGATTCATTAGGTTTAAAGTTGGTTTTAGGTTGAATTTCTAATTGAAACTCGGGGAAGAAGAAGTTTCAGAACTGTATTACAATTGTATGATAAATGTATCATAATTGTATGTGAGCTATATTTCGTACATCAATACCTAAGAAAATTCTGATACAATACTGATAATATTAAAATGCAATATTGTATCATAATTTGTGTTTAGAGTTGGTTCTAGGTGGATGTTTTGAATTGAAACTTGAAAAAGATGAAGATCAAAGTTAAATCATAATCTAGAATTGTATCATAATTGTGTGGCAATTTGTACCTAAAACAATATAAATACAATGCTAATGCAAATATAATACGATATTGTGTTAATTTAAGTTTAGAATCGGTTTTAAGTTGTATCATAATTGTATTAGAATTGTGTAAGAAAATTTTCGGGATGGTATCAAATTTGTATCTGAATAATGAGTAGTTGTGATTTTATGACTAATTTCACAGCTTATATCTCAAATATATGATAATTATATATTAATTTAGTAGTATTGTATCAGGTATTATGTTGGATATTAATGTACCATCTACAAGTTAGATACAATTGTGATACAAGTATGATAAGATTATGTTTTACGCATTGATATATCTGATACAATTCAAATGCAATTATGATACAGTTATCATACAATCCCTGAATATTTTTTTATTTTCAGTGTTGTCGGGTCTCCCAGCAAAAAAACGATGCATTTGATGATTTAAAAATATAAAGATATCGCCAATGTCGGGAAGAGAGAAGATGGAGATTCTTGGTGTAGATTAAGAGATTCTGATGTAAAAAAAAAAGGAGAATATAATTGAATCCCTTAATTGAAGGAACTAATAATGAGATGAGAGTCTTTTAAGGAGAAATCTACACAATTTGTAAGAAAACCCTAGATACTTATTAAAAACTACAAAACATAGAGAATATTGATAAATAAGCTTCTAATATAGTATAGCTAGGTAAAAATATCATAACCCACTATTAAGGTGCCAAATTAACCTTTTGCATAATTAAACCATTAGGATCAAATTATTTGAAAATTAACTAATGATTCACACTAATTGAATTATTAACTAAGATAAAAATAAAAAAAAAAATCTAAAGTATTTTTGTTGTGATTTTCAAGTTTTAATTCTATAATTATTAAATAATTAATTCCAAAAAATGCAATTAAACATAAAATGATATAGAGCGAAGATTATAAAAAAAATTATGGCATTTACTAGGATTTTAAGATATTGAATATGTAACTAAATTCAAACAAACAATTAACAAGAAACTCCTAGAAATTCTAAAATTATAAATAATTAGAAAATTTTTATTCTTTTGTGAATTTGATGGGAGTATTTATCGGAGGAAAAAATTTACGTGCGCACGGCCTCAACATATATATACTTACTCTATTACATTTTCAACGATAAACTATATGCGACTAAATCAGCCACTCAAATTGGATACACATATTAATGAATTTTATCGTTTTATAGAGTCAGTTATTAACAATAAAAACTCTAAATTAACATTACAAAATTGTTTCATCTTCTTTGTATTCATTACGCCCAAGCTCTCACTCGACTCATGTCACGACACAAAATTCACTAAGTGTCGTGATGGCGCCGGACACCATTGACAGGCAAGCCAACATCATTTTACTCGAAATTTCTTGTTTTAACATTTTCGAAATCATTTTTGTCATATATTAAACAATAAGTAATGAATTTCACCAAATAGATATTGATGTCTTTAACAAACTCAATATTAAATAATCCCATAATCATCCCAGAACTCGGTGTCACAAATGCATGAGCTATCTCTAGGAAACAATGCAATACAACAACTGCCCGGAATACAAATAGGACAGAGAGTAAATATGGAAATCTGAAAGTGACTTTGCTTGCTGCGGATCCTCTCGAGAAGTGTAGCTCACCTAAGTCTCCGTATCAACCATGCTGCTACGCCCACTAGGCCGCTAGAGATACATGTTCCTGTGCAACAAAGATGCACAGCAAGTATAGCATGAGTTCGAAAATAACATGTGCCCAGTAAGCATTCCGCTTAATCTCGAAGAAGTAGATACGAGAGGTCGACTTCGACACTTACTAGTGGTCCAATAATGATACATCAATAATATGGCAAATCGAGGATTTATTTAAACATGATTGTAATTCAATAGAGTGAAGCAAGTAAACCATTCTTTCTTTTATGTTCCCAAATTCCTTTTTTATCATTTATACATATATTATCAAGACGGGAAGAAGCAATATCAACTTTAATAAATTTCAAAGAAAGCAATACAAGCATGCCAAAATCATGCCGAGGTCGTACGACCCGAACCAATAATATTTAAAATTGTGCACTGCCATAGGGTCGAATTGCGCGACCCATAGATGCGTCTATTACCCCGCTCATGAATCATACATGCAACGCGGTCAAATATAAATAAATAAAATAATCAGTCAATTAAGAATTCATCAGGGAACAATTATCCAAAGAAAAGCCAATTCACTTTTAACAATTCAATAAAATGAAGTTTAATCTTTTTGCAAATTCATTTACTAGTTCGATGCGATTTAAGAAATTCAAACTATCAATAAGATTACAAATATTCCAAGTATACCATATTTTTGGGCCCTATACTACTCGGACATAAACTTAATACTAGCTATGCACGGACTCTTGTCACCTTGTACTTACGTAGCTCCCACAAATAGGAGCACAAATCCAATTAATTCACCTATGAGGACAATTTCCTCTTACAATGTTAGAAAGGAGACTCACCTCGCTCCGAAGTCCAATGACCGGCTTCCAAGCCCTTTCAATGACTCAAATAGATGCCCCGATGCTCCAAAACTAGCCAAATAACGGGCAAACCAATGAAAATACATCATAATATTCGTAACAATTCAATATAAAATCCCAACTCCGCTCGAAAAATTGACAAATCGCCCTAGGGGCCACGTGCCCGGATTCTAAAATTTTTTTGAAGATAAAGTTTGCCCATAACCTCATGAACTCAAATATGTAATTAACTCATAATTACATGCCCAGAATCGTGGTCAAAATCCAAAAATACCTATCCTAGGTCATTCCACCAAAACCCCAAGTTTCAACCAATTTTTCTTGCTCAAATCGGTAATAATATTATGTATTTAACTCACAAGGGGTGAAATTAACTTACCTCATGTTTGATGATGAAATCCCTCTCTTGAAGCTCTCCAAAAATCGCAAAACAAGAGTAAAATGGAAGAAAATAGCCAAGATCCCCAATTTAAAAAACCTTACTGCCTCCAGCACTTCCCCACCTGCGGTCACACGATCGCTTATGCAGTTCCGCAGGTGCGGCCCCTCTACCACTCATGTGGTTTCTCACCAGGAACTTCTTTCCGCTTCTGCCCCTCAACTCCCGCAAGTGCGGTCCCGCTTTTGCAGCTACATGACCGCATTTGCTATCTCTTTACTTCTTGTGAAACACCACATCTGCGTCCCTCTTAGTCGCTTCTGTGGCTCCACATATGCGGCCCAAGTCTCGCAGGTATGGTTACACCAGAAGTCAACAACTTCAGCTCTTCCTCATGTCACGACCCAATCCTCGTTCGTGATGGCGCCCAACACACTGCTAGGCAAGCCCGACCTTTTAACAATATTCCCGACATAAACAGACCAATGGTTGCAACCGCAGACAAAAGATACTAAACTGTTTTATCAAAATCCTGGAAATAACGGTGAAATAAATGAGAGTTTAACAAAAATACTGCAATAAAATACCCAACTAGGACCCGGTGTTACGATCATGAGCCTCTAATACAGAATATCCCCTACTACAAGTCTGTGTAAGAAAGTGCGGAAATAGAGAGTATAGATAGGAAGGAGAGATCAAGGCTGCGAACGTTATGCACCTACCTCAGTGCTCTCCGAAACTCCGGTCCTGCTAGATAGTCCTCAATTGGCCTGTGATGCACCTGGATCTACATGCAAGGTGCAGGGAGTGATGTGAGTACTCCGACCTAGTGAGTAATAAACATAACTAATGGCTGAAGATAAGAAATTACGAAAATAATGCAAGGTAAACTATAACTGGAAGCCTAGACATTTAACAGTGAAACAACAGGTCAATGCAATAACAGCATAGAAGGAACCATGACAGATAAACAGATAAATAATGAATCATGAATGCAATGCAACATATAGAACGGTACAATCCAGTACGCACTACGGCGTGCAACCCGATCCGTTTAACGTCGACGACGCTCACTGGGGGTGTGTACAGACTCCGGAGGAGCTCCTACAGCCCAAGCGTAAATAATCAATCCATCTCGTGGCACCAGTATCCATATAATACTGTTGTGGCACGCAGCCCGTTCCATGTTCAGTCTAGAAATTCACACAAGCCACACGGGCAATGTCAAATAACAATTCTCAGCTCAGGATGTCAATAAAATATTTTTTTTGTTTTCAAATCTTAGAAAATGATTGAGTATTTCAAGATAGTATTTGTACTTAGGACTGAAATTCCTTAATATGTCAAATAATGTGAAAGCAGTGTTAGTAATCCCTGAAGGATCCAAATAATCGGCACAAAGCCGAAGTGTGTCAACGAAATCCAAGTAGGATGATTATCAAACAAGTCTTAGTCGAAAACACAGTATGAATACCACTCGTGATGGACTAAGTCACAATCCCCAATCACAAACAACCCCGCACTCATAATGGAGTGCGTATCTCGCCTCAATATAGCGTTACAATACGATATTCCGAGGTTTCAAACCCTCAGGTCATCATTTACATCTATTACTCACCTCAAGCCGGCCTAAAATCTAGCTCGCTATGCCTTTTCCTCCCGAATCGACCTCCACGCACGTCAAATCTGATCAAAACCACAAGGAATACATTACAATAGGATAAGGAAACATAACCCAATCGAAAAGACTCGAAAAACATCAAAAATCACGAAGTTGGCAAAACCTGAGCCCCGGGCCCACTTCTAAAAAAATTACAAAATTTACATCATCGGATTCCTCGTCTAGCCACCAGTCCATACATATCAAATTTATCAAAATTAGAGTTCAAATGCCCCCTCAAATCCCAAATTTTCATTTCAAAAGTCAAGCCCTAGTCCTTCCAATTTTTACTCAAATTTCCATGAATTTAAAGTTTGATTCTTCAATCAAATGATGTTTCTAGGCCATAGGACTCACCTCTGATTAATTCCCGTCGAAACCCTCTTCAATTTATACCAAAAATCTCTCAAGGTGCTCAACAACGGAGGAAAAATGTATAGACTCGCGGATGAAATATTCAAATAAAACCCTTCTGCCTAGGTAATTTACTCTACGCGAACGCGAGGGTCCTCCCGCGTTCGCGATGACCAAATAATAACTCTGCCAAAAATGCCCTTCACGAACGCGGCTTCATCCACGCAAACGCGAAGGCTTGGTTCCTTCACTTATGCGAACGCAATCCTCCTTTACGCGAACGCGGTGCTTCACCCGCTTCCCCTACGCGATCACGAGTCCCCCTGACGTGAACGTGTAGGCCAAAATTCCCGGCCCTCAATTTTGCTCTACGCGTTTGCGACTCTCCCCCCGCGAACACGATGAACAATTCACTGCAACACCAATAGCTGAAAATCCTGCTATCTTTAGAGTCCAAAAATGGTCCGATTGACCACCCGAAATCACCCCGAGGCCCCGTTGACCTCAACCAAAAGCACCAACACATCCTAAAACATTATTCAAACTTGTTCCAATCTTCAAAATACATCAAACAATGCTAAAACCATTAAATCACATCGGATTCAAGCCCAAGTTTCTTCAAAACGTCTGAAATACGCATTTGATAAAAAACCAGACCAAAACACCTCCAAATGACCTGAAATTTTGCACACACATCCAAAATAACCTAATGGAACTACTAAAACTCTCAGAATTCCATTCCGACCCCCGGATCAAAATCTCACCTACCAACCGGAATTTGCCAAAATACTAACTTCGCCAATTCAAGCCTAGTTCTACACCGGACCTCCAAAATCAATTCTGATCGCACTCCTAAGTCACCAATCATCCCCCAAAGCTAATCGAATCACCAGAATTCACATCCCCGCTCTGTAACTCAATAGTCAACATCCGATTGACTTTTCCAATATAAGCCTTCCTTGAAGAGGCTGAATGTCTCTTTTTCTACCAAAACCAAACCAATTGGACTCTAACTCACCAAATGCCGATAATGAAACATGAAGAAGCAATAAACGGGGAAAACGGGGTGGTAACACATGAGACGATGGGTCGGGTCTTCACAACCTCCCCAACTTAAACAAACACTCGTCCTCGAGCGAGTCAAGAAACATACTTGAAGTCTCAAATAGGTGAGGATTTTTGCTCCGCATCTCCTGCTCGGTCTCCCAAGTAGCCTCCTCCACGGGCCAACCTCTCCACTGCACCTTCACTGAAGCTATATCCTTAGATCTCAACTTCCGAACCTGATGACCCAAATAGCCACTAGCTCCACATCATCGGTCAAATCATCATCCAACTGAACCGTGCTGAAGTCTAACACATGAGATAGGTCCCCAACATACTTTCGGAACATGGAAACATGGAAGACTGGATGAACCCCCGACAAGCTGGGTGGCAAAGCAATCATATAGGCCACCTCCCCAATCCTCCTAAGTATCTCAAAAGGCCCAATGAACCGCGAACTCAACTTCCCTTTCTTACCAAACCTCATAACGCCCTTCATGGGCGAAACCCTCAACTAGACCTTCTCGCCCACCATATAGGATACATCTCGAACCTTCCGGTCCATATAACTCTTCTGACGTGACTGAGCTGTACGAAGTCTCTCCTAGATCACTTTCACCTTCTCTAATGCATCCTGGACCAACTCTGTCCCCTATAGTCTTGCCTCGCCGGGTTCAAACCAACCAACCGGATATCTACACCGTCTCCTATATAAGGCCTCATACGGCACCATCTGAATACTGGATTGATAGTTGTTGCTGTAAGAAAACTCTGCAAGTGGCAAGAACTCAGCCCAAGAACCTCCAAAATCAATGACACAGGCACACAACATGTCCTCTAATATCTTGATCGTACGCTCAGACTGCCCGTCCGTCTGAGGATGAAATGTTGTGCTCAACTCCACCTGTGTACCCAACTCCCACTGAAAAGTCCTCCAAAACTAGGAAGTAAACTGAGTACCCCTATCTGAGATAATAGAAACTGGGAACCCATGCAACCGTACAATCTCCCGAATGAAAATCCCTGCCAACCACTCCGTAGAATAGGTAGTACACACCTGAATGAAGTGCGCGTACTTAGTCAGCCAATCCTCAATCACCCAAATCGAATCAAACTTCCTCGAGGTACGAGGGAGACCACTCACAAAATCCATAGTAATCCTCTCCCACTTCCACTCTGGAATATCCATCCGCTGAAGTACACCACCGGGCCTCTGATGCTCATATTTGACCTGCTGACAGTTGAGACACCGAGCTACATAACCCACAATATCTTTCTTCATTCTCCTCCACCAGTAGTGCTGCCTCAAATCCTGATACATCTTCGCGGCACCCGGATGAATAGAATACCGCGAGCTGTGGGCCTCCTCTAATATCAACTCCCGAAGCCCATCCACATTGGGCACGCAAATCCGGCCCTGGATCCTCAACACGCCATCATCATCAATAGTCACATCTCTGGCATCACCATGCTGGACCCTGTCCTTAAGGACAAGCAAATGCGAATCATCATACTGGCACTCTCTAGTGTGGTCATACAAGGAAGACCGAGAAACCACACAAGCCAACACCTGACTAGGCTCCAAAATGTCTAACCTCACCATCCGATTGGCCAAAGCCTGGACATCAACTGCAAAGGGCCTCTCTCCAACAAGAATGTACGTCAAACTACCCATACTAACCGCCTTCCGGCTCAAAGTATCAGCCACTATATTGGCCTTCCCCTAGTGATACAGAATGTTAATATCATAGTCCTTGAGTAACTCAAGCCACCTCCGCTGCCTCAAATTAAGATCCTTCTGCTTGAACAAATGCTGAAGACTGTGATGATCAGTGAATACCTCACAAGATACGCCATATAAATAGTTCCTCCAGATCTTCAAAGCATGAACTATAGCAGCCAACTCCAAATCGTGTACAGGATAGTTCTTCTCATGGGGCTTCAACTGATGAGAAACATATGCAATAACTCTACCCTCCTGCATCAACACACATCCGATCCCAACTCTCAAAGCATCACAATATATATAGTGTAAGAACCCGAAGCTGGTGGTAATGCCAATACTGGAGCTGTGGTCAAAGCTGTCTTAAGCTTTTGAAAGCTCTCCTCGCACTCGTCCGACCATACAAATTGTCACACCTCCTTTTTTACCAACTACACCCCGTGAAGGGCATAATAAAGGGAGTTTTTCCAATTAAAGGACAATCAAAATGCGATTATTATTAAAGATTTAGAGTCTCCACTTGGGAGATTTATGGTGTCCCAAGTCACCGGTTGAATCCCGAATTGAGGAAAAGATTGACTCTATATTATAGTCCGCGAACCATAAATCTCGATAAGGAATTCTATTAACCCGGGAGAAGTTGTTAGGCATTCCTGAGTTCTGTGGTTCTAGCACGGTAGCTCAACTGTTATATTTGGCTTAAATTATCTGATTTTAACAATTATGAGCCTATGTGCAAATTTTAACTTTAACCACTTTTATTTATTATTATTTTTTAACGAGAATTGCAACGTCGTGAAAACACATCTCGAACCACGTCGCATCAATGTACCTGTGGTTATTGACACATTTCGACTCTGCTGAGATTTGAATTTGGGTCACATAAATGTGCACCCGAGTTTAAGAAGGTAAAATTATTAAACACGCGCGTAAAGAGTCTAACGCGTTATTATCTTTGGGGAGGCCGTGAAATTTGCTAAACAGCCCATCCCGAAATCTAAGTATTTAATATATACATTTAACGAGGGCACCGTAATTTATATGTTTTATTTTGCGAGGCTCATCTGATTTATTGTTTTACAGGCAAACCTAAAAGAAACTAAGATTCTCTACTTTATTTGTCTCTAAAAAAAGAGAGAAATCCTAATTTATTCACTCAGATTATCCAGAGTCGTTATAAGTGGGTTACATGAAATGCGCCACCAAATTTTAGCATTAGACATCGTAACTATGTCATGGGAACCGTACCCATAGTCACAACGATTTATTAATCGTGCCTAAAGCAACTAGCACATTTGTAAATTACTTTCTAAGCTACATTTGAGATAAAACAATATGATCACATGAACTAACAATTTTTTCAACGCATAATCAGAAATTGTAGCCATCATTTATGTGTAAATACAACTTAATCAAATTTGTCTTTTTGTAACACACGGATTTGATCCACAAAGTAGTCAACTCTTTATATAAAAATGAAAGAAAAAGGAAAGACCTCAATCTAAATGACTTGAACAGAATACCTTGGACCCCAATTAAGGCTTTTGAATTCAGTATTTATAATAACAATATATAAACCGCTACTGATATTCAAGTTCTATAATTATGTAATAATTATTGAGATTTCCAAATCTGAAATAATATATAGAGAAATTTTCAAATTCTAACACATGTTATTTCAATTAATTTATTTCACATAAAGTTTTCCACTAGCCCATAATCCAAACTAATTTAATCAATAAGAGAACATTTCAAAAAAAAATAACAGAGGAGTAAGAAATCAAGGCTCAACAGAATCATTCAACATGTTCAACAAGTTCATAAATAGATCATATGCAACTGAATAAGAGTATAAGGATTCTGTGCGCACCTACGATTCACGCGAATGCAAAGTCGTAAAAATTCAATAAAGGCAGCAGATGGAAGAAATCAAAGCTCAGGTTAGCAGCAAACAACGGCAACAGCGAATCTGCCCGGAACCCTAAGACGGACAACCTCAAAACTTCGGTACTTGCCTCCGAACAGATCTCACAATTGAGCTCCAAAAATGGACTCAACCTAACGGACTGGAATGCGACGAGCTGGGAACGAACTGCTGGACAACAGCGTAGACAACCAGTTATGGTTGCGAGTGTGTGGGGGAAGACAAAAGGGTCGTTGGTAGTTGCTACTAGATCGGTTGGAGTGGGCTGGTTATAGTGGTACTGGTTGTGGTCGACTGAGATGGTTGACGATGCAGTGGACTGGTGGACAACGAGCTATGTGTCGTGGAGGAGGCGGGTTGTTTGCTGGAGGTTCTAGGCGTGAAGGAAACGAACAGCAGTGGCTATTTTCTCTAGCGAGTCTGGGCAGCGAAGATGAGGGGGTGGACGTCGGGGCTGCTGGTGGTTGTTTGGGATGGTGAGGAGCTGGCTGCTACTGCTGGTTCGATGGAGCAGCGGCTGAAACTGGTGGTCGAAGAAGAAGAAGCAGTGGGCGGTCCAGTGGGAGCTCGCTGGTCGACGGGATGTTTGTGGTGGTGAAGCCGACTGGTGGAACAGGGCTGGCGTGGGGGCTGCTGTGAGGTGAAGGAGATGAGGGGTCGTGGAGGGTTTAGGGTGTTTTAGGGTTAGGGTTTTTTGTTGTTGTTGCTTGAAGAAGAATAAGATGAAGATGGGGTCTCTCCCATGGTGTCTTCAATGTGTCTAATGTGTTCAAGAATGTCTATCCACGTGCGGCTGATTTGTAAGCGTAGTATATATAATATTAGGTCTAGGTTTTAGGGAAGTGGGCTTGGGTATTGGGCTTGGGTATTGGGTTATCCGAATTTTAGGTCTAAAAATGGGTAACATGAAACCAAATGTTATTCTTTCCCCGCAACCGCAAATAAAACACGATCTTATTTAATTAATCCTACATAAGCAAAATAACTATTAAAATGAGACTGATTAAAACTATTTTTGGGTATTTTTTCAAGATTAAAATGGCTACAAACATTAATGAAACTATTTTTTTTGTATTTTCGAAATTATATAAAGATACAAAATAAGGTACTATTTGTTTGTATTTTTCAATTTTATGAGAAATACATAAACTAAAATTTATATATCTCTTTTTTTGTAATTTTTTTCATTTTTGTGACGAAAATAAAGTAAAGAAGTCAAAAATAGTTGAAATAGCTATATTAGGCCTAAAATAAATATTTACATGCTAAAATATGGAAAATCTTGGGGAGGGTCAAAAATCACACGTCTACAGTTGCCCCTCTTTGACTGGAAACACGAAGAGTTTTCAGACAAAGAACGACTAGACAGGTTTTTGACCCGACCCTTATTTGGAGGGACTAAGATTAAGAGAAAAGGGGGAATGTGACTGAGCCCTGCTATTTGAGCTGCCTACATATCCTTAGCTATAAAGGAATCAGGCCACGTGCAGTTCGGAGGTGAGTGAAATGATGGAGTATACCGAGTAAAGATCGAGTCGAGGTGCCGTTCTGCCGAAGTTCCGGTCCGCGGTCATGTCGTTACATCAAAATCAAAATGAAAAAGACTAACTTACCTATCAACTATTAGTTACAAGATTCCTATCTATAAGTCTTCTGAAGCTTGATCTTAAGTCCTGAATAGTTCTTCATGCAGACTTTGGATTTGAACTTTGATACTTGCTAGTTGTGGGTGCTAGTTCATCCTTCTTTGGCTTTTCGGACCAGGACCAGGTATGCAGTTCTTGTGACCTTGGCCATGTCTTCAGCAACCCACATCTTTCATCAACTTCTGCATTTTGATTAAGTTATTGCCTTTCTCTTTTTTTTCTTTTTGTTTATTGTGACTAAATTCTGTTGATCATCTCGGATTGTTGACTCGCATTATTTTAGGCAAGCTTCTGCTACTTCTAACTTGGATTAAACTCTAAAATGACTTCCCTCGTCCTCCAGAGGGAGCGCCTGATTGCTAAAACTTGAACTAAATTCCTTTGAAACTAGAACTGTTTTTCCTTGAAACTCGAACTATTTTCCCTGGAAACTCGAATTGTTTTTCCTTTGTTCTTGAACTGTCTTCTTTTGACCACTGTTTCCTTCTCTCTGATTTCTTGTCACGACCCGGATTTCCCACCATCGGGCGTCGTGATGGCGCCTACTAACGGAGCTAGGCCAGCCAAACATTAAACATACTCTAACCAATCTCAACAATATAATATACTGGAAAATAATTAAATAAATACGGAAGTCTTTAAGTTTAATAAAATGAAATCGATTGCGGAGTTTTATAACACATCACTACCCAAAATCTGTTGTCACTAGCTCACGGGCTACTAAAGAGTACTGCATACAAGTCTGAATGAAAGAAAATACATGTGTCTGTCTCGGAACAATGAAAACAAACTCAAATAAAGGAAAAGGAACTTCAGCCCGCGATCGCCAGCTAGGCTACCTCGAGAGTCCCTAGACTGAAGATAGCTCCCGAATAAAAATCCTACTGCTGCTGTCCAAAAACTGCTCCTGGATCTGTGCACAAAGAAATGCACAGAGTGTAGCATCAGCACAACCAACCCCATGTGCTGGTAAGTGCCTGGCCTAACCCCGGCGAAGTAGTGATGAGGCTAGACAAGACTACCAAATCAACCTGTACAATTCTATATACATATAGATATATACAATAGAAGGAAAAGAAATACCGAACTAGGCAGTTAAAGGGAGGGAAACATACTGTGGGGGAGTACAATCTGAATATAAGATTCGTCAGCGTAATTAAGAGACAGGGCACAATAATAACTACCAAAGCATAAGAAAATCAATAGTTTCACGACATCAACCTTCATTCTTTTACTCTCATCCTCACCCAAAACAATCGAATAAAATGCACGGCATCAACCTTCGTGCTTTCCATCACATAACTCTCAATTTATGGCACGGAATGACCCTTCGTGCAATATTAGTCAAATCAGAGCACGGAATGTCCCTTCGTGCATAAACAGTCAAAGCATAGCATGGAATGACCCTTCGTTCAAATATAATCAAAAATAGCACGGAATGACCCTCCGTGCGTTAACACTCTTCCTCACCCAAACAGCAGTCACAACCAAACGGGCGAGAGAAAAAAAATAAACAATAATAAGAAATGTCCCAGCAAGGGAATAACACAATTAACAACTAAGTCCCGACAAGGGAACAACATTAATAACTTTCACATCCCGGCAAGGGAAAATATTCAGCATATTTAAACCATCCCGACAAGGGATCAATCACAACTCCTTTCAATACTTTCATCTCCTACTCAGTGGTATTTATCATTCGAGCCAACGCTCCAAAGTATTAATATTTCATGATTTATCCTCAAACTCTTCACATTATGTAGTCATCATTAATTAGCTTAGAAGAGTTCCAAATTATCTCAAAAACAAGTACAAACAAGGACCCGCGGTCATACTAGACTCCGGTGTATAGATACTTGTCACCATGCCTATACACCGCACTCGATCAATTAGCAAATAGTAATTATGATACTCTAATCCTATTCCCTCAAGCCAAAGTTAGATCAAACACTTACCTCGGTCCGAAAATAGCAATAAAGGCTCTAAAACCGCTTTTCCTTTAGAATCCGACTCCGAAACAATGATATCTAGGCACAATTCTAATCAATAGTATCAATATGAGCTCAAAAACATAGTCCCATAGTCTATAAATGAAATTCCCATCATTCTTCCAAATATAGCAAAATCCGACACCGGGCCCACATGGTCCAAACTCGAGGCTCGGACCAAATTCCAATCACCCATAACCCCATGAGTTCAAATATGTAATTTGTTTCAAGATTCGACCCCAAATTGAGGTTGAATCACCCAAAATTCCCAAAAACCTAACTCTACCCAAAAGCCCTAATTTCTACCTTGATTTCATGTTTTTATGCTAGGATTTTAGTAATTAAATGAAGAAATAATAAGGGAATGATGTTAACATTACTTACCCAAGGAGTTACGGAGGAAGGAGAGCTTGAATTTCGTCTATGGAGGGTTTAAGGGAGGAGCTCGTGTGAAAAAGTGGGAATAATCCCGTAATGAACATTGTTTTAGGCTTTTAAAATCACTAGAGAAAAGCGTTCATCGCTTTTGCGATAGTAGGTCGCTTTCGCATTGAGTTGAGAACAGACGGGCATCGCGTTCGCGATGCTGCAACACGAACGCGGAGGGTTAAGTTTTCTGGGGGCCTGGGTCGTTCTATGCGAACGCGTGGTAGACACGTGAACGCGAAGGAGGGGAGTGCAAGGCATCGCGTTCACGAAAGCTGGGTGCGAACGCATAGAAGAGAATTTTGCCAGGGTCAACTAAAGCTATGCGAACGTGAAGCTCCTATGCGTTCGCATAGGCCACTGGGTCTGTGCAAAAATTGCAGAATTTCTGATGCATTCTAAGTCCAAAAACACTCCGAACCACGCCCGAAATCACTCCCGAGCCCTTGGGGCTCCCTACCAAACACACACACTAACTCAATATCATCCTACGAACTTGCTCGAGCGATCAAATCACTAAGATAACATCAAAATCAAAGAATCAACCCCCAAAACTCATAATTTTTATTTCAAAGTTCATAACTTCCAAATTTCCCATTTTTAGTCCGAAACATGTCAAACGACGTCCGTTTTTGACCAAACTTTACAGAGAGTGCTTAACACATATTTAAGACTTATACCGGGCGTCGAAACCAAAATACGAGCCTGATACCTATATTTTCGAACTCATTTTCGTTTCCATTTTTCCTCAATAATTTTAGAAAACAATTTAATAAAAAAATTCTTTTACCGGTGTTCTGGACCTCGGATTTCGACTCCGGGCACATGCCCAAGTCCCATATTTTTCTACGGACCTCCAGGGACCGTCACATTACCGTTCCGGGTCCGTTTACCCAAAATGTTGACCAAAGTCAACTATATCAATATTAATATCATAATTCTTCAAATTTTTCACAGAATTCATATATTTTAACATAAAAATTTTCCGGCTTCATACCCAGACTACACACATAAATCGAGGCAACCAAAAGCAAGGTTTCCAAGGCCTCAAAAGCGCAGAAAAAGGAAGAAGTACGGTGATGCCCCTTTGGGTCGTCACATTCTCCACCTCTAAAACAACCGTTCGTCCTCGAACGGACCAAAAGAAAGAAGTACCTGAGTCAGGAAATGGATGAGGGTAAGGGGTCCGCATATCAGACTCGGACTCCCAGGTCGATGCCTCAGGAGGCTGACCTCTCCACTGAACACGCACTGAAGGAAAACTCTTCGACCTCAACTGTCGAACTTGCCGCTCTATAATAGCTACCGGCTCCTCCTCGTAGGATAGATCCTTGTCCAATTGGACAGTGCTGAAATCTAACACGTCGGTAGGATCTCCGTGATACCTCCGAAGCATAGACACATGAAACACTGGATGTACGGCTGACAAGCTAGGTGGTAAGGCAATCCTATAAGCCACCTCTCCCACACGATCAAGAATCTCACATGGGCCAATGAACCTAGGGCTAAGCTTGCCCTTCTTCCAAAATCTCATCACGCCCTTCATAGGTAATACACGGAGCAACACTCGCTCGCCAACCATGAAAGCTACATCTCGAACCTTGCAATCCGCATAACGCTTTTGCCGCGACTAAGCCGAACGAAGCCGGTCCTGAATGATCTTGACCTTATCGAAGGCCTCCTGGACAAAATCTGTACCCAACAACTGAGCCTCTCCCGGCTCAAACCATCCAACTGGAGACCTACATCGCCTACCATACAACGCCTCATAAGGAGCCATCTGAATGCTAGACTGGTAACTGTTGTTATAGGCGAACTTTGCTAATGCTAGAAACTAGTCCCAAGAGCCTCCAAAATCAATAACACAGGCTTAGAGCATATCCTCCAATATCTGAATAGTCCTCTTGGACTGACCGTCTGTCTGAGGATGGAATGTTGTACTCAACTGAACCTGGGTGCCTAACTCCTGTTGAACTGCTCTTCAAAAGCGCGAGGTAAATTGCGTACCTCGTTCTGAAATGATAGATGTCGGCGCCCCATGAAGGCGAACAATCTCTCGGATGTAGATCCCAACTAATCTCTCCGATGAATAGGTGGTGGCAACAGGAATGAAATGTGCTGACTTGGTCAGCCTATCAACAATGACCCAAATAGCATCAAACTTCTTCCGGGTCACCGGAAGTCCAGTAACGAAGTCCATGGTAATCCGCTCCCACTTCCACTCGGGAAGCTCAATCCTCTGAAACACACCACCAGGCCTCTGATGCTCATACTTGACCTGCTGACAATTCAAACATCGAGCCACATATGCAACAATGTCCTTCTTCATCCTACGCCACCAATAATGCTGTCGCAAGTCCTGATACATCTTCGCGGCGCCCGGGTGAATAGAATACCGAGAACTATGGGCCTCCGCTAAGATCAACTCTCGAATACCATCGACATTGGGAACACATACTCGCCCCTGCAACCTCAAAACACCATCCGCATCTAAAGTCACCTTCGTGGCACCTCCACGCTGCACAGTGTCTCTCAGGACACATAAATGAGGATCATCAAACTGCCGATCACGGATACGCTCCAATAATGAAGAACGAGCGACAGTGCAAGCTAAAACTCGGCTAGGCTCAGAAATGTCCAACCTCACAAACCGATTGGCCAAGGCCTGAATATCCAAAGCAAGCGGTCTCTGGCTGACCGGAACATAAGCAAGACTACCCATGCTGGCTGACTTCCTACTCAATGCATCCGCCACCACATTGGCTCTCCCCGGGTGGTACAAAATAGTAACATCATAATCTTTTAATAGCTCTAACCATCTCCGCTGCCTCAAATTCAACTCTTTCTGCTTGAACAAGTATTGCAGACTCTTGTGATCAGTGTACACCTCACACGTCACACCATATAAGTAATGCCTCCAAATCTTCAACGCATGAACAATGGCAGCCAACTCTAGATCATGGACTGGGTAGTTCTTCTCGTGAATCTTCAACTGCCTCGAAGCATAAGCAATGACCCTGCCATCCTACATCAATACTGTGCCAAGCCCAATACGGGAAGCATCACAATAAATTGTATAAGGCCCAGAATCTCTGGGCAAAACTTATATCGGTCCCGTAGTCAGAGCTGTCTTGAGCTTCTCAAAGCTTTCCTTGCACTCATCTGACCACTTGAACTGAGCACCCTTCTGGGTCAACCTGGTCATCGGGGCTGCTATAGATGAGAATCCCTCTACAAATCGACGATAATAACCGGCTAACCCCAAGAAACTCCGAATCTCAGTAGCTGAAGCTGGTCGAGGGCAATTCTTGACTGCCTCAATCTTCTTTGGGTCTACCTAATGCCCTCTGCTAATACTATATGACCAAGAAATGCAATTGAACTCAACCAGAACTCGCACTTTGAGAACTTGGCATACAACTAGCTATCCTTCAGAGTTTGAAGAACCACTCTGAGATGCTGCTCTTACTCCTCCTGACTGCGGGAGTACGCAAGAATATCATCAATGAATACTATCACGAACAAGTCTAAATAAGGCTTGAACACTCGGTTCATCAACTCCATAAATGTTGCTGGGGCATTGGTCAGCCCAAATGACATGACCAAAAACTCATAATGCCCGTACCGAGTGCGAAATGATGTCTTAGGGAAATCAGACGCCCTAATCCTCAGCTGATGATAGCTCGATCTCAAAAGTATCTTTGAAAACCCTTTCACACCCTACAACTGGTCAAACAAATCATCAATCCTCGGCAGTTCATACTTATTCTTTATCGTCACCTTGTTCAATTGCCGGTAGTCAATACACATTCTCATCGATCCTTTTTCTTCACAAATAGAACTGGCGCACCCCAAGGAGAAACACTAGGCCTGATGAAACCCTTCTCAACCAAATCTTGCAACTGATCCTTTCACTCTTTCAGCTCTGGCGGGGCCATACGATACGGCGGGATAGAAATGGGCTGCGTGCCTGGAGCCAGATCAATACAAAAATCAATATCCCTGTCGGGCGGCATACCCGGCAGGTCTGAAGGGAAAACCTCTGGGAACTCCCGAACAATAGGAATTGAGTCAATAGAAGGAAACTCTATGCTGGAATCACGAACATACCAAATAAGCTAAACACCTCTTCTCGACCATGCGTCGAGCCTTAACATATGAAATAACACTGCGGGTGGCATGTCCTGGGGTCCCTCTCCACTCCAATCAGGGCAAGTCTGGTAAAGCCAAAGCCACGATCTTGGTGTGACAATCCAAGATCGCATGATACCGGGACAACCAATCCATCCCCAATATAACATCGAAATCGACCATGTCTAGAAGCAATAGATTAACACGGGTCTCAAGACCCTCAAATACTACTACATAGGAACGATAAACTCTGTCGACCACTATAGAATCACCCACCAGTGTGGATACATATATAGGAATACCCAAGCCATCACTAGGCATAGCCATATAGGGAGCAAAATAAGATGACACATATGAATACGTAGACCCAGGGTCAAATAGCACTGATCCATCCCTATCATAGACTAGAATAGTACATGTAATAACTGCATCGAAAGACACGGCCTCTGGCCTAGCTGGCAAAGCATAACACTGGGGCTGGGCCCCACCTCCCTAAATTGCATCTCTAGGATGATCAACCACTGGCTGTCCTCTGCCTCTGCCGGTCCGAGCTCCACCTTTACGGTCCCTACATCCACCTCTATGATCCCTACCCTCGCCTCTAGTTGGCTAGGCGGGCTGTAGATCACCTACTTCCTGAATCATGGGGCGAGGACCCTGCTGTTGAGATCTACCTAATTCTCGAGGGCAAAACCTGACAATATGATCAAGGTCATCACAACTATAACAAGACCTCGGCTGCTGCGACTGCTGGCCCTGTCGACCTGAATGTCCTCCCCTGAAGCTCTGAAGTAGGGGTGGACTGATAGGATGCTGATCTAAATAATACTGCTGAGAACCTCTGCTGCTTGGAGCACCGTGAGAAACCTGAAGCACAGACTAAAAAGGCCTCGGTGCCTGACCCCTACCATAGGAATCCCTACCTCCAGATGAGGTGCCACTGAATCTACTAGAATGATGAGGCCTCTTGTCCGACATCTGACTACCTCCCCGTGTGAGGGCCATCTCAACTCTGTGGGCCACATTGGCCTCCTGCTGAAAGGAAATATCACTACCAACTCCCATGGCCATCTGAAAAGGGATCGGCTAAATCAATTCATCAATGAATCTCCGTACCCTCTCTCGCTCTGTAGGGAGTATCACAACTGCATGGCGTGCAAAATCAACAAATCTAGTCTCATACTGTGTAACTGTCATGGAGCCGTGTTGGAGGCGCTCAAACTGCCTATGAAGTGCCTCTCGCTGAGTGACGGGGAGAAACTTCTCCAAGAATAACTCCGCAAACTGATCCCATGTCAAAGCTGGAGACCCTGCTGGTCTAGATAGGCAAAAATCTCTCCACCAAGTCTTGGCGGATCCTGCAAGCCTGAAGGTGCAAAAATCGACCCCGTTGGTCTCTACTATACCCATGGTCCTGAGAATCTCATGACTACTGAATAGAAAATCCTAGGGATCCTCTAATGAAGCACCGCTGAAAGTGGTGGTGAAAAGCTTGCAGAACCGATCAAGTCTCCACAAAGCATCCGAAGACATGGCCGCTCCATCACTGGCCTGAGCTGTAATACCTGTCTGAGCTGCCACTACGGGCTGAACTACTGGGACCTGAGTCCGGGGAGCTACATGCTCTGGAGTATGCGTAGCAGGAGGCTGAACCCCTCCTCCAGCCTGAGAAGTGGCTAGTGCTACTGGAAAAAAACCCGCTCTAGTGACACTATCCATAAAGCCTGCCAACCTGACTAGAGCATCCTGGAGATCCAGGGTGAACATGACTCCTTCTAGGACCTGAGCTGGGCCCACTGGAGCTGCTGGGGATGGAACCTCCCCATCCATAGGCTCCACCTCTGGAACTGCTGCCTGGGGCTGAGCTATGCCCCTACCACGGCCACTGGCACGGCCTCGGCCTCTGCCCCTCGCAGGAGCTACTGCTGGGGGCTTGGGCTACTGCGCGGTAGAAGAAGACGCACGTGTTCTCACCATCTGCGAAAGAACAGAGTAGAAGGACAATCAGTATTTGAGAAACAGATTCGCACGATAAGAAAGAACAAAAGTGAAATGTTTCCTAACTCCGTAGCCTCTGGGGATAAATACAGACATCTTTGTACCGATCCCTCAGACTCTACTAAGTTTGTCCATGAGTAGCGAGACCCATGCAACCTAGAGCTCTGATACCAACTTGTCACGAATCGGATTTCCCACCATCGGGCGTCGTGATGGCGCCTACTAACGGAGCTAGGCCAGCCAAACATTAAACATACTCTAACCAATCTCAACAATATAATATACTGGAAAATAATTAAATAAATGTGGAAGTCTTTAAGTTTAATAAAATGAAATCGATTGCGGAATTTAATAACACATCACTACCAAAAATCTGGTGTCACTAGATCACGGACTACTAAATAGTACTGCATACAAGTGTGAATGAAAGAAAATACATGTGTCTATCTCGGAACAATGAAAACAAACTCAAATAAAGGAAAAGGTAATTCGGCCCGCGAACGCCAGCTAGGCTACCTCGAGAGTCCCTGGACTGAAGATAGCTCCCAGATAAAAATCCTACTGCTATTATCCGAAAGTTGCTCCTCGATCTGTGCACAAAGAAAAGAACAGAGTGTAGCATCAGCACAACCGACCCCATGTGCTAGTAAGTGCCTGGCCTAACCCCGGCGAAGTAGTGACGAGGCTAGACAGGATTACCAAATCAACCTGTACAATTCTATATACATATATATATACAATAGAAGGAAAACAAATACCGAACTAGGCAGTTAAAGGGAGAGAAACATGCTGTGGGGGAGTAGAATCTGAATATAAGATTCATCAGCGTAATTAAGAGACATGGCATAATAATAACTACCAAAGCATAAGAAAATCAATAGTTGCACGGCATCAACCTCCGTGATTTTACTCTCATCTTCACCAACACAATCGAATAAAATGCACGGCATCACCCTTCGTGCTTTCCCTCACATAACTCTCATTTCATGGCACGGAATGACCCTTCGTGCAATATTAGTCAAATAAGAGCATGGAATGTCCCTTCGTGCATAAACAGTAAAAGCATAGCACGGAATGACCCTTCGTGCAAATATAATAAAAAATAGCACGGAATGACCTTCGTGCATTAACACTCTTCCTCACCTAAACAGCAGTCACAACCAAACGGGCGAGAGAAAAAAAAAATAATAAGAAGAAATGTCCTGGCAAGGGAATAACACAATTAACAACTAAGTCCCGGCAAGGGAACAAAATTAATTGCTTTCACATCCCGGCAAGGGAAAATATTCACTATATTTAAACCATCCCGGCAAGGGATCAATCACAACTCCTTTCAATACTTTCATCTCCTACTCAGTGGTATTTATCATTCGAGCCAACGCTCCAAAGTATTAATATTTCATGATTTATCCTCAAACTCTTCACATTATGTAGTCATCATTAATTATCTTAGAAGAGTTCCAAATTATCTCAAAAACAAGTACAAATAAGGACCTACGGTCATACTAGACTCTGGTGTATAGATACTCGTCACCATGCCTATACACCGCACTCATCAATTAGCAAATAGCAATTATGATACTCTAATTATATTCCCTCACGCCAAAGTTAGATCAAACACTTACCTCGGTCCGAAAACAGCAATCAAAGGCTCTAAAACCGCTTTTCCTTTAGAATCCGACTCCGAAAAAAATGATTTCTAGGCACAATTCGATTCAATAGTATCAATATGAGCTCAAAAACATAGTCCCATAGCCTAGAAATGAAATTCCCATCATTCTTCCAAAAATAGCAAAATTCAACACCGGGCCCACATGGTCCAAACTCGAGGCTCGGACCAAATTCCAATCACCCATAACCCCACGAGTTCAAATATGTAATTTGTTTCAAGATTCGACCGCAAAATTGAGGTTGAATCACCCAAAATTCCCAAAAACCTAACTCTACCCAAAAGCCCTAATTTCTACCTTGATTTCATGTTTTTAGGCTAGGATTTTAGTAATTAGATGAAGAAATAATGAGGGAATGATGTTAAGATTACTTACCCAAGGAGTTATGGAGGAAGGAGAGCTTGAATTTCGTCTATGGAGGGTTTAAGGGAGGAGCTCATATGAAAAAGTGGGAATAATCCCGTAATGAACACTTTTTTAGGCTTTTAAAATCACTGGAGAAAAACGTTCATAGCTTTTGCGACAGTAGGTCGCGTTCGCATTGATTTGGGAACATACGGGTATCGCGTTCGCGATACTGCAACGCGAACGCAGAGGGTTAAGTTTTCTGGGGGGCCTGGGTCGTTCTATGCGAACGCGTGGTAGACACCCGAACGCAAAGTAAGGGAGTGCAAGGCATCGTGTTCGCGGAAGCTGGGTGCGAATGCATAGAAGATAATTTTCCCAGGGTCAACTAAAGCAACACGAACGTGAAGCTCCTATGCGTTCGCATAGGCCAATGGGTCTGTGCAAAAATTGCAGAACTTCTGATGCATTCTAAGTCCAATAACACTCCGAACCACCCCCGAAATCACTCCCGAGCCCTCGGGGCTCCCAATCAAACACACACACTAACTCAATATCATCCTAAGAACTTGCTCGAGTGATAAAATCGCTAAAATAACATCAAAATCAAATAATCAACCCCCAAAACTGCTCGTGCGTTAACACTCTTCCTCACCCAAACAGCAGTCACAACCAAACGGGCGAGAGAAAAAAATAAACAATAATAAGAAACGTCCTGGCAAGGGAATAACACAATTAACAACTAAGTCCCGGCAAGGGGACAAAATTAATAGCTTTCACATCCCGGCAAGGGAAAATATTCACTATATTTAAACCATCCCGGCAAGGGATCAATCACAACTCCTTTCAATACTTTCATCTCCTACTCAGTGGTATTTATTATTCGAGCCAACGCTCCAAAGTATTAATATTTCATGATTTATCCTCAAACTCTTCACATTATGTAGTCATCATTAATTAGCTTAGAAGAGTTCCAAATTATCTCAAAAACAAGTACAAACAAGGACCAACGGTCATACTAGACTCTGGTGTATAGATACTCGTCACCATGCCTATACACCGCACTCGATCAATTAGCAAATAGCAATTATGATACTCTAATCCTATTCCCTCAAACCAAAGTTATATCTAACACTTACCTCGGTCCGAAAATAGTAATCAAAGCTCTAAAAATGCTTTTCCTTTAGAATCCGACTCCGAAACAATGATATCTAGGCACAATTCGATTCAATAGTATCAATAAGAGCTCAAAAACATAATCCCATAGTCTAGAAATGAAATTCCCATCATTCTTCCAAAAATAGCAAAATCCGACACCGGACCCACATGGTCCAAACTCGAGGCTCGGACCAAATTCCAATCACCCATAACCCTACAAGTTCAAATATATAAATTGTTTCAAGATTCGACCCCAAATTGAGGTTGAATCACCCAAAATTTCCAAAAACCTAACTCTACCCAAAAGCCCTAATTTCTACCTTGATTTCATGTTTTTAGGCTAGGATTTAAGTAATTAGATGAAGAAATAATGAGGGAATGATGTTAAGATTACTTACCCAAGGAGTTATGGAGGAAGGAGAGCTTGAATTTCATCTGTGGAGGGTTTAAGGGAGGTGCTCGTGTGAAAAAGTGGGAATAATCCCGTAATGAACATTGTTTTAGGCTTTTAAAATCACTGGAGAAAAACGTCCATCACGTTCACGATAGTAGGTCGCGTTCGCATTGAGTTGGGAACATACGGGCATCGCGTTCGCGATACTGGAACGCGAACGCAGAGGGTTAAGTTTTCTGGGGGGCCTGGGTCGTTCTATGCGAACGTGTGGTAGATACCTGAACACGAAGGAAGGGAGTGCAAGGCATCACATTCGTGAAAGCTGGGTGCGAATGCATAGAAGAGAATTTTCCCAGGGTCAACTAAAGCTACGCGAACGCGAAGCTCCTATGCGTTCGCGTAGGCCTATGGGTCTGTGCAAAAATTGCAGAATTTCTGATGCATTCTAAGTCCAAAAACACTCCGAACCACCCCCGAAATCATTCTCGAGCCCTTAGGGCTCCCAATCAAACACACACACTAACTCAATATCATCCTACGAACTTGCTCGAGCGATCAAATCGCTAAAATAACATCAAAATCAAAGAATCAACCCCCAAAACTCATAATTTTCATTTCAAAGTTCATAACTTCAAAATTTCCCATTTTTAGTCCGAAACACGTCAAACGACGTCCGTTTTCAACCAAACTTTACAGATAGTGCTTACACATATTTAAGACTTGTACCGGGCGTCGGAACAAAAATACGAGCCTGATACTAATATTTTCTAACTCATTTTCGTTTCCATTTTTCCTTAATAATTTCAGAAAACAATTTATAGAAAAATTCTTTTACTGGGGTTATGGACCTCGATTTTCGACTCCGGTCACATGCCCGAGTCCCATATATTTCTACGGATCTCCCGGGACCGTCACATCACCGGTCCGAGTCCGTTTACCCAAAATATTGACTAAAGTCGACTATATCAATATTAATATCATAATTCTTCAAATTTTTCACAGAATTCATATATTTTAACATAAAAATTTTCCGGCTTTGCGCTCGTACTGCGCATGCAAATCGAGGAAACCAAAAGCGAGGTTTCCAAGGCCTCGGAAGCGTGGAAAAAGGAAGAAGTACGGTGATGACCCTTTGGGTCGTCACATTTCTGAACTTGAATTTATGCTGGGGATTCTTGTTGTGACCCTCCGCTTTACTGACTTCAAACTTCAATGTATTCCTCTGTTATACAGGCGGGTTCCCAACTTCAAAACTTGCAATGTAAAGACTTAAATGTATTTCTCTGTTATACGGGCGGGCTCCCGACTTCAAAACTTGAAATGTATTCCTCTGTTATACGGGCGGGCTCCCGACTTCAAAACTTGAAATGTATTCCTCTGTTATACGGGCGGGCTCCCGACTTCAAAACTTTAAATGTATTCCTCTGTTATATGGGCGGGCTCCCGACTTCAAACTTGAAATGTAAAGACTAAAATTTATTCCTCTATTATACGGGCGGGATCCCGACTTCAAAACTTGAAACGTAAAGACTGAAATGTATTCCTTTGTTCTACGGTCGGGCTCCCGACATCAATAACTTAAAAATATAACACCTCCGTTTTACGGGTGGGCTCCCGACATCAATAACTTAAAAAGGTAACGACTCCATTCTACGGGCGGGCTTCCGACATCCATAACTTAAAAAGATAACGCCTCTCTTCTACGGGCGGTCTCCCGACATCGATAACTTAAAAAGGTAACACCTCCATTCTACGGGCGGGCTCCCGACATCAATAACTTAAAAAGATAACGCCTCCGTTCTACGGGCTGGCTCCTGACATCAATAACTTAAAAAAGGTAACGCCTCCGTTCTACGGGCGCGCTCCCGACATCAACAACTTAAAAAGATAACGCCTTTGTTCTACGGGCGGGCTCCCGACATCAATAACTTAAAAAGGTAATGCCTCCGTTTTACGGGCGGGCTCCCGACATCAATAACTAAAAAAGATCATAACTTAAAAAAATAATGCCTCTGTTCTACGGGCGGGCTCCCGACATCAATAACTTAAAAAGATAATGACTCCGTTCTACGAGCGGTCTCCCGACATCAACAACTTAAAAAGATAACGCCTCCATTCTACGGGCGGGCTCCCGACATCAATAACTTAAAAAGGATAACGCCTCCGTTCTATGGGCGGGCTCCCAACATCAATAACTTAAAAAGATAACGTCTCCGTTCTACGGGCTGGCTCCCGACATCAACAACTTAAAAAGATAACGCCTCTATTCTACGGGCGGGCTCCCGACATCAATAACTTAAAAAGATAATGCCTCCATTCTACGGGCGGGCTCCCGACATCAACAACTTTATCTGCATTCTATTATTGTTGTCCCCTTTGCCTCCTAAACCATTTCCTTCTACATGAAGTACCTTCTGTCAGAACTGCTTCCCTCAAAAACTCGTGTTGTCTTCCCTCGAAACTGCTGGGGATAATACTGCTGGGGAATTATTTACTTACCTGCTGGAGATAACACTGCTGCGGGAATAATTTTTTTTTCTGGGGATAACACTGCTGTCGTCTTCCCTCGAAACTGCTTCTCTAAAAACTAGTATCATCTTCCTCTTTCAAAACTACTTCCTTCAAAACTTGTGTTTCATCCCTCTGAGAACTGCTGGGGATAACGCTGTTTGAGGATAACACTACCGGGGAATTTTCATTACTTCAAAACTGGTGCTTCATTCTTCTGAAAACTGCTGGGGATGACACTGGCTTTTGCTTTTTCTGAACATAAGTTTCATCCCTTTGCTCTATCTGCTGGGGGTACAACTTCCTTCTTCCTAAAGTGGGTACTTGACTTCAGGAAAATTTTCAAAAACAAAAGAAAATTTTCCTGCCCCAGTTTGATAATCTTCCTGATATCATGCCTTTCTGCCATTAATGACGTTTCCCGTCCCTGTTCCACATCAAAGAAAAGTTTGGTCAGTTTAAAATATGGTGGTTGGTAGTGATACTTCCGCTAGGGATGGTTCTCCTCTCCTCTTTTCCCTACTCTGTGTCGCCCGTTCATTTTGTAACTTGGCTGATACCTTTTGACCTTCTCAAGTATTCTTTATTCACAGACCTCTCAACCATTATTTCCAGTCTTCTTATCTGACCCCCCAAATTTCCTATGACAGTTGACTCTGCTTGAGGATCTTGCATGTTTTACTGATGAACCACTTTCTTCGTTCATCCGTGTCACTAAAAATACCTTTTCCGCTGGGGATATCCTTCTTGTTTTGTGGAACAGCTCGGGAACTAGAATTTCCCCGACCTTTGAGTCTCATATGAATTTCCCAGATCGCTCTCCGCATTGTTCTTTCTTGATTTGTCCACTGGCCTTGGCCTTGAGGTCTATAACCTTTGATTTCTGCGGGGGATATCCTTCTTGACACTGGTCCATCCTTTTGTCAATCTCATCTGGCTAGGGAATATCCTTCTGGACACTGGCCTTGCACTTGTTCCTTCCTGACTTATACCACTTAGATGTTCTAATCACAGATCCTGTCTTGCCTAATTGGAAAGTTGATGGCAAATTTTGAAGTCATTTCTCACTATTGTTTGACCAAACAGACTCTGTTGGAGAGTTTTTTGATGAAAGAAGAGAGATAAAATGAACATAATAAAAGACAAAGGAAAAATATGACTCTCTAACAAGAAAACTATAAAAACCTATCAAACGCAGATACCAACTCTACTAGTCATGACATGCATATATGGCCTTTCCTCCGTCGTTAATCGCTTTTCACAATTCATGTCTGGTGATTTCTATCTGATTCTCACCCTTATTTGACTTGTAGTGCCCGGAGATTTTCACCATCAAGCCTCTCTCATTTTGGTTATTCTCTCAACTTACAGTCGCCTCAAGGTGCCCATGAAGGTTTTTACCAACAAGACTCTCTCGTTGTATTACTTTTCAGTTGGGGATTGGGGTGCTACCGCTAAAACTCTCTCATATTTCTTTTATGCTGGGGATCAGAGTCTTTTCTGTTAGGGATCAGAGTGTTATGTTATGTTAAGACTCTCTTATTTGCCTGACTTGGCCTCTTTTGAAGACTGATCGGAAGGTCTTTTTTTACACCGTAATGTGGGATTTGGATAGGGCTAGAAAGAAAGGGTACTTGAAGGATCAAAGACATATCAATTTGGGTTCAAAATTACAACCTTCGGAACTAGATTTATTTATGATAAACACAACTTTTGCCCCAGTTTCTTGCTTGGGGATTTTTGATTTTTTGTTACACTATGACCGAGCTGTGAAGCGCCTACGTATCCTCTTTGAGGAATCAGGTCAAACGTAGTTCCCACCTGATTTCCTTATTGTTTCCTTTTCACTTATTATTTTTCTTTTTTCTTTTCTTCATTTTTGTTTTGTTGTTTTTGCTATTTTCTTTTTTTTTTCTTTTTCTTTTCTCTTTATCGTCCAAGTTTGTGTTTCTAACCTTTTCTACTGAATCCAAACGAGGGGTATGAAAGAAAACAAAGCAAGGCTCAAAAGGGGTAACGGATGATAAAGTGTTTAGATAGCAGAACAAAATGCCTCCGTCATTCCAATCTTCAAAACATGCCAAGTGCAAACAACACCATTAAACATTCGAAACATCTTCTGATTGTTCAAGACTTGATAACCATATCCACACATTCGCCTTTTCACTTGTCAAGAAATACCATTGGGCAACACTCTCACAGCCCCCTTGTCAATATGGCCAACTTGCTTTTATGGTTTCTTTATGTTTTACCTGCCCCAGCTTCACATGGTTCGGGCTTTAAATAATCTCAAACTGTTCTTATTTCCTTTAAGTTTCCCGATCACCTCCCAATGGTTTTATGATTAACTTTTAAGATTAGCCCAAGATTGTGTGCGCATGTCATTAGAATCAGCGTTTTAACAAAAGACACCACAAAAGGGTAAAAAGAACTAAACAAAGAAGATGACTAGAAATAATAAAAGACCGGAATTTGCATCAGACTAACGGTGAAGTGGTTCGAAGAAACAAAACAAGCAACACAAACTAGAGTACAACCTTGAAACAAAACCTGGACAAAACTAAGCAAACCGCTATGACAAAAAATGGAAGGATAAGAGGGTTTGACACAAGAAAATATCCGGATCACAACCCTAAAATAACCTGGGCAAACAGAAATGACCACAAAATAAACCACCAACAGCTTTACTCCGACTGACCAAGCAACGAAGCGTCTTCCCCTATTACCAAACACGACATCTTAGCCACTGAGCTTTGCATCTTCAACATCTTCAACTTTAGTCAATACCCCAAGAGGATTCATATACTCTTTACTATCGTCGTCGATCACAATCGCTCTTTCGTGAATCATTCTTTCTATTTCTCTTTTCAACGAACGACAGCTCTCAATATTGTGCCCCCGGACATTGGAGTGGTATGCGCATTGTGCAGTAGGATCAAAGTTTATTGCACGTCGGTCTGGAGTATATCCGAGGAGTGGCTCAATCAGGCCAGCATGCTTTAGCCTTTCAAACAGACTTGCATAAGATTCTCCGATAGGGTTGAGGGCCTTTTCTCGTTTCAGCAACCTCTCATTCCTAAATGCCTGATTTGGCCTAAAACCTGATCCATAAGGCTTTTGGTATGCTCGAGGGGATGGATGGGCATTTTGTGGAGCTGGGTATTTCGAAAGTTAGGTATGATTTTGGGGACCCCGTGGAGAGAAGTAGTGTGGGTGAGGGGAGTAGTATTGGGAAAATATAGCTGGGTGACGAGTGATGGAGCTACCCGGGTGGCTGGGAAAGCTGTGATAGACGGGTAGATATGGAGAGTGTGGGGGATCATCTGGCAGTGTGTTCGGGTAAGGACAGAGTCTAGGAAGCTAGGTGGTGGTGGGGGTGGTGTTTTCCCAGCCATCCATGCCCGATACATGTATGCCACATGCTGTCTTAAGATTTTCACTTCTTCTGCCAACCCGTTGTTCTGTTCAACCAGCTGTTGTCGGGCATCGGTACCAACCCACTCAGTTTTGAGGTTCTCTGTCATTGTTCTTGGCCTTTGTATTGTAGGGAAGAGTTATCACTTTGAAACCAAAACCAACCACCCTTCTAGATATGAACACAACAAAGTGAAGCCATTACGTTAGCGTTAGGGCATTTGACAGATAGATAAACGCACATCAGGGATGCAATGCACCTAGGCAGTTAAACCTTTCTATCATGCATTTGCTTGAGTTACGTGCGTCATTCCGGCTTCTTATATCAAACTTTCCTTTATTATTATTATATTTTTTTTCTTTTTTGTTTTTTCTATTTTTTCCTTTTTCTTTTTAGTGGTGGTCGAATACTATGTGGATTGCCTACGTATCATGTCCCCGCGTGAATCGGACCGTGCGTAGTTTTGACAAATGAAAGGTAAACAACAATGAAATATTTTTTGGAATTATCAATTTCATAATAAAACAGATTTGGTTTCAAAGGTTTAAAGACGACCTACAAACTTGAAAATCAAACAACCCACATATTCTAATCCAAAGAAATTATAAACTCAAAAAAACAAACGGCCATCTTCCTTTCCCTGTTTGCCAATTTTCAACCAAATGGCTATCTTTGCAAATGGTGGCCCTTCCCAATTTCTCATGAATTTTGAGGCCGGGAGGATCCATTTTATGACACTTTGACAAACTTGTCCGTTCTTTTATGAAAACAGCCTTTCGACAACTGAAATATACTCTAAGGCTATGTCGGCAAGAATGGTTCAATACACTTCCGAAGCTTGCTCGGCTTATTTTGACAAAAAATCCAAACGGTATTCTCATGACCACTGACTCTTTTCCTTTTTTCAAATTAAAATAAAAGACCTAGTTTTGCAAACATGACCTTTCAGCACCTCGGGGACGAAGATTTTAAGGCTGTGTGGGTCAACCGGTCAACAATCCAAAAATGACCAAAAGTGGCCGTTTATGCAAAGTCAGCCTTCCGACGTTCCTTTCGGGAACATTCAGCTATTTTTGACAAGAATGGCCTCACCTAACTTATTTATGACTCTTTTTCTTGTTTTTTTTTAAAATAGAAAACCTGATATTGCAAACATGGCCTTTCAATACCTCGGGGGGGCGAAGATGTTAAGGTTGTGTGGGTCAACAATCCAAAAATGACCAAAAGTGGCCGTTTATGCAAAGTCAGCCTTCCCGCGTCCCTTTCGGGAACATTCGGCTATTTTAGACAAGAACGGCCTCAACTGACTTATTCATGACTCTTTTTCTTGTTTTTTTTTCAAAAATAGAAAACCCGATATTGCAAATACGACCTTTCAATACCTCGGGGGGCGAAGATCTTAAGGCTGTGTGGGTCAACAGGTCAACAATCCAAAAATGACCAAAAGTGGCCGTTTATGCAAAGTTAGCCTTCCGGCGTCTCTTTCGGGAACATTCGGCTATTTTAGACAAGAACGGCCTTAACTGACTTATTCATGACTCTTTTTCTTGTTTTTTTTTTCAAAAATAGAAAACCCGATATTGCAAATACGGCCTTTCAATACCTCGGGGGGCGAAGATCTTAAGGCTGTGTGGGTCAACAGGTCAACAATCCAAAAATGACCAAAAGTGGCCGTTTATGCAAAGTCAGCCTTCCGGCGTCCCTTTCGGGAACATTCAGCTATTTTTGACAAGAACGGCCTCGCGTGACTTATTTATGACAAAAAATAATTTAATATTTTTTGGCTATTTTTTCAAGAGGGGGGGTTGGACCCGACGAGGGTTGCCTATGTATCTCACACCCTATGAGAATCAAACCAGCGTAGTTCGGGAGTGAGGATACAGGCGAGAACAACTAATTTAGAGAAACATATAAATTTTTTGCTTTTTCTTGAAAAATGATGAACCGTGCAAAATCTTTTTTGAATTTTCTTTTTCCCCTTTTTTTGATTTTTTGAAAAAAATAATAATAATAATAATAATAATGTGGCGTGGGGGACATAGGAAATTCAAAGACTTCTTGGATTCCACGATTGTTCCCCATGTGCACTTGTCCAGAAATGTAGCATGGAGGACATAGGCAATTCCAAGACTTCTTCGATTCCCCAATTGTTCCCCATGTGCTTGTCCCAAAAATGTAGCATGGGGGACATAGGGAATTCCAAGACTTCTTGGATTTCCCAATTGTTCCCCATGTGCTTATCCCTAAAATGTAGCATGGGGGACATAGGGAATTCCAAGACTTCTTGGATTCCACAATTGTTCCCCATGTGCTTGTCCCAAAAATGTAGCATGGGGGACATAGGCAATTCCAGGACTTCTTGGATTCCACAATTGTTCCCCATGCTTTTGATTAAAATAATACCATGCTTAGCTAAAAAACAACGTGCAACCTTCTTATTTAATGTGATTAGCATGACCAGGCGTGCCATTTTTCCTCAACTATCATTGGTCCGCCAAATGACCTTTTTACCCTTGAATGAATGCAATATGTAGCACATAGGATGCATCAAGATGGTCCGTTATTTTGGGTATATCTGTCCTAGACGGACCCAACCCCTGTGTTGAGTCCCCTAAGTCAGATGCACATGATCCAAACAAGTGCTCCTACTAGGGATCCGGCATGGAGCCGTATTTTTCTAAGTTTAAATCCTGGGGTTTTGATCTAGACATGGGGTACCCGCGCGGACAACTCGAGTCGAGGGGTGGGCAGCGTACCGGGAATACAGAAGCTTCACCGTCTTAGCAACTTATCCGAATCTCGTTCTAAAATTGGAGTAGACTCTATACAGAAAAGAAGTCATACGAAGTGCACCCTTATTCATGATTTAGAAGACTTAGAGAGGAGATGGGTTTCGGCACAGTTTATATACAGTTCACGGAATATCAAATCGGTAAAAGCAGTCAACTAGAACATTAAGCACATATCATGTAGCCAAATCAGATAAAGACAAACACAACAATTATTCTAAGCTCGAATTCTGAACCCTGAACAAAACCTTATGGGTTAAGTCCCCAGCAGAGTCGCCAGAGCTGTCACACCTCCTTTTTTACCTACTACACCCCGTGAAGGGCATAATAAAGTGAGTTTTTCCAATTAAAGGACAATCGAAACGCGATTAATATTAATGATTCAGAGTCACCACTTGGGAGATTTATGGTGTCCCAAGTCACCGGTTGGATCCGGAATCAAGGAAAAGATTGACTCTATATTACAGTCCGCGAACTAGAAATCTGGATAAGGAATTCTGTTAACCTGGGAGAAGGTATTAGGCATTCCCGAGTTCCGTGGTTCTAGCACGGTCGCTCAACTGTTATATTTGGCTTAAATTATCTGATTTTAACAATTATGAGCCTATGTGCAAATTTTAACTTTAACCGCTTTTATTTATTATTATTTTTTAACAAGAATTGTAACGTCGTGAAAACACATCTTGAACCACGTAACATCTATGTACCCGTGTTTATTGATACATTTCGACTCCGTTGAGATTTGGATTTGGGTCACATAAATGTGCACCCGAGTTTAAGAAGGTAAAATTATTAAACACACGCCTAAAGAGTCTAGCGCGTTATTATCTTTGGGGAGGCCGTAAAATTCGCTAAATTGCCCGTCCCGAAATCTAAGTATTTAATATATATATTTAACGAGGGCCCTGTAATTTATATGTTTTGTTTTCCGAGGCTCATCTCATTTATTGTTTTAAAGGCAATCCTAAAAGCAACTACGATTCTCTACTTTATTTGTCTCTAAAAAAAGAGAGAAATCCTAATTTATTCACTCAGATTATCCAGAGTCATTATAATCGGGTTACATGAAATGCGCCCCCGAATTTTAGCATTAGACATCGTAACTACGTCACGGGAACCGTGCCTATAGTCACAACGGTTTATTAATCGTGCCTATAGCAACTGGCACATTTGTAAATTATTTTCTAAGCTACATTTGGGATAAAACAACATCATCACATGAACTAACATTCTTTTCAACGCATAATCAGAAATTATAGCCATCATTTATGTGTACATACAACTTAATCAAATTTGTCTTGTTGTAACACACGGATTTGATCCACAAAGTAGTCAACTCTTTATATAAAAATGAAAGAAAAAGGAAAGACCTCAATATAAATGCCTTGAACAGAATACCTTGGACCCCAATTAAGGCTTTTGAATTCAGTATTTACAATAACAATATATAAACCGCTACTGATATTCAAGTTCTGCAATTATGTAATAATTATTGAGATTTCCAAATCTGAATTGATATATAGAGAAATATGCAAATTCTAACACACGTTATTTCAATTAATTTATTTCACACAAAGTTTTCCACTAGCCCATAATCCAAACTAATTGAACAGTAAGAGAACATTTCAAAAAAAAAAAACAGAGGAGTAAGAAATCAAGGCTCAACACAATCATTCAACATGTTCAACAACTTCATAAATAGATCATATGCAACTGAACAAGAGTACAAGGATTCTTTACGTACCTATGATTCACGTGAATGCAAAGTCGTAAAAATCCAATAAAGGCAGCAGAAGGAAGAAATCGAAGCTCAGCTTAGCAGCAAACAACGGCAACAACAAATCTGCCCGGAACCCTCGCACGGACATCCTCAAAACTTCGATACTTGCCTCCGAACAGATCTCACAAATGAGCTCCAAAAATGGACTCAACCTAATGGACCGGAATGCGACGAGCTGGGAACGAACTGCTGGACAACAACATAAACAACCAGTTATGGTTGCGAGTGTGTGGGGGAAGACGAAGGGGTCGTTGGTAGTTGCTATTGGTTTGGTCGGAGTGGGCTGGTTATGGTGGTGCTAGCTGTGGTCGACTAAGATGGTTGATGATGCAGTGGACTGGTGGACGACGGGCTATGTGTCGTGGAGGAGGCGGGCTATTTGCTGGAGGTGCTAGGCATGAAGGAGACGGGCAGCAGTGGATGTTGTCTCCGGCGAGTCTGGGCAGTGGTTGTTTGGGACGGTGAGGAGTTGGCTGCTGCTACTGGTTCGACGGAGCAGCGGCTGAAATTGGTGGTCGTAGAAGAAGAAGCAGTGGGTGGTCCAGTGGGAGCTCGCTGGTTGACGGGATATTTGTGGTGGTGAAGCCGACTGGTGGAACGGGGCTGGCGTGGGGGCTGCTATGAGGTGAAAGAGATGAGGGGTCGTGGAGGGTTTAGGATGTTTTAGGGTTAGGGTTTTTTGTTGTTGTTGCTTGAAGAAGAAGAAGATGATGAAGATGGGGTCTCTCCCATGGTGTCTTCAATGTGTGTAATGTGTTCAAGAATGTCTATCCCCACTGCGACTAATTTGTAAGCGTAGTATATATAATATTAGGTCTAGGTTTTAGGGAAGTGGGCTTGGGTATTGGGCTTGGGTATTGGGTTATCCGAATTTTAGGTCTAAAAATGGGTCGTTTGAACCCAAATGTTATTCTTTCCCCGCAACCGCGAATAAAACACGATCTTATTTAATTAATCCTGCATAAGCAAAATATCTATTATAATGAGACTGATTAAAATTATTTTTGGGTATTTTTTCAAAATTAAAATGACTACAAACATTAATGAAACTATTTTTTTTTTGTACTTTCGAAATTATATAAAGATAAAAAATAAGGTACTATTTTTTTTTATTTTTCAAGTTTATGAAAAATACATAAACTAAAATTTATATATCTCTTTTTTTGTAATTTTTTTTCATTTTTGTGACGAAAATAAAGTAAAGAAGTCAAAAATAGTTGAAATAGCTATATTTGGCCTAAAATAAATATTTACATGCAAAAATATGGAAAATCTTGGAAAGGGTCAAAAGTCATACGTCTACACAAATGGTGCACTCTTCTGTGTCAACTTGGTCAGAGGCGAAGCAGTAGATGAAAAATCCTTGACGAACCGGCGATAATAACCCCCCAAACCGAGGAAACTCTGAATCTCTGTGGCTAAGGACGGTCTAGGACAACTCTGAACTGCCTCTACCTTCTTCGGATCAACCTGAATACCATCACTGGACACCACGTGCCCCAGGAAAGCCACTGACCCAAGCCAAAACTCACACTTGGAGAACTTTGCATAAAGCTTCTCCTCCCTCAATCTCTGTAATACCACTCTCAAGTGTTGTGTGTGCTCCTCCTGGCTACGCGAGTACACCAGGATGTCATCAATAAAAACAATCACAAATAAATCCAAATACGGCCGAAATACACTGTTCATCAAGTGCATGAACGCGGCTGGGGCATTAGTCAGCCCGAAGGACATAACCAAAAACTCATAGTGCCCATATCTCGTCCTGAAAGCAGTCTTCATAATATCTGAATCCCTAATCTTCAGCTGGTGATAGCCTGAACGGAGATCAATCTTGGAGAATACCTTTGCCCCCTGAAGCTGGTCAAACAAATCATCAATACGGGGCAGGGGATACTTGTTCTTCACTGTCACTTTGTTCAATTGCCGGTAGTCAATGCACATACTCATTGTGCCATCCTTGTTCTTTACAAATAAGATCGGTGCACCCCACGGTGACACACTCGGGCGGATGAACCCCTTATCTAGGAGTTCCTGAAGATGTTCCTTCAACTCTTTCAACTCTGCTGGTGCCATACGATAGGGAGGAATAGAGATGGGCTGATTGCTTGGCACCAGATCAAAACCAAAATCAATGTCCCTATCCGGTGGGATGCCCGGCAGGTTTGCTGGAAACGATTCAGGGAAGTCCCTCACAACGGGAATAGAATCAAGACTAGGAATCTCAGCTCCGACATCTCTCACAAAAACCAAATACGATAGACAACCTTTCCCAACCATCCTTTGGGCCCTTTGGAAAGAAATCACCCTGCTAGGAACATAGTCAGTCATACCACGCCACTCAATCCTCAGAACACCCGGTATGGCCAATGTTACTGTCTTAGCATGACAGTCCAGAATAGCATGACACGGAGATAACCAGTCCATGCCCAGGATAACATCAAAATCTACCATGCTCAACAATAACAAATCAACTCGGGTCTCCAGACCCCCAATTGTCACCAGACAAGACCGATACACATGGTCTACAATAATAGTATCACCCACCGGGGTAGATACATGCAGAGGTAAAGCAAGACACCCACGGGTCGTACCCAGATGATGGGAAAAATATGAAGACGCATAAAAGCAGATAGAACTGGGATCAAACAAGAGAGAGGCATCCTTGTGGCAGACTGAGATAATACTTGTGATAACAACATCTAATGCAATGGCATCCCTCCTATTTGGGAGAGCATAGAATCGAGCCTAGCCACCGCCAGATCGGTCTCCTCCCCTAGGGCGGCCCCTGGCTGCCTGGCCCCCACCCCTACCTGACTGGGAGGGTGCTGAAGTAGATGGAGTAGAAGACGAGGGCTGATCCCTCTGTTGAGACCGACTACCACGAAGCCGAGGACACTGTCTCCTCATATGGCCAAACTCACCGCACTCGTAGCAACTTCCTGGTACTGGAGAAGGGGACTGAAGGGAACCCCTTGCTATAGACGAACCCTGGGCTGAAGAGTAATAATATGAGCTTTGTGGGGGAAGGGCACTAAGTGAAGGCTGGCCCTGCTGGAACCCCTGATGCCCACGGCGTGAAGAAGCCCCACTATACTCTGGGCGAGCTGACTGAGGAGGCCTGAAGGAACGACCTCTACCATACCGGAACTGGCCTCTAGACGGAGCACCACTGAAACTGCCTGAACCTCGAGGCCTCTTGGCCTCCCTCTCCTCACGCTCCCTACTGTGAACCGTCTCAATATCACGAGCAATGTCAACCACCCCCTCAAACAAGGCACCCAAAACCCTCTCTCTAGTCATCAAAATGCGGAGTGAATAGTTGAGGCATCCACGAACCTCCTAATCCTCTCTCGATCTGTCGGGATCATCCAAGTAGCATGTCGAGCTAGCTGCCAAAATCTCATCTCGTACTGGGTCACAGACATGTCCCCCTGAACCAACCACTCAAACTGACAATGCAACTCCTCTCTACGACTCTCTGCGAGACTGCCATACGTACTTCTCTAGAAAGAGAGTGGAGAACTGCTGCCATGTAAGGGGCGCTACACCAACAGGACTACGCCTCTCAAAATCCTCTCACCATGTAAATGCAGGCCCCGATAAGTGGAAAGTAGTAAAAGCCACTCCACTCGACTCCAAAATCCATGCGGTGCGAAGCTTACGCTAAAACTTGTCTAGAAATCCCTAGGCATCCTCGCCGTCAGAACCACTGAACGTCGGAGGCTGGAGCCTACCAAACCTCTCAAGACGACGCTGCTCATCGTCTGACATAGCTGGAACCACATAGTCTGGATCTGGTGCAGCTGGTACAACTGGTGCAACCGGCTGAGCAAGGGCTGCTCCTGGTGTCTGCAATCCCTGAACAACCCTGCTCAGGTGTGCGAGCAGCGGGGGTCTGATGGCCTCCCCCGGTCTGTGAAGTAGCTGCTGCAGTAGTAGTTGAGACTGCCTGAGCCAAGTCAGTGCAAACTAATAGTATCTGAGCCAAAGCCTCCTAGAGACCCGGGATAACAATGGGCACTGATGGTGCCTGAACAGGAGCTACTGGAGCATCTACAACTATTGCTGCCCTCGCTGGTCTACCTCGACCACGAACACGACCGCGTCCACGACCTCTAGTGGGTGGTACTGGTGGTCATCCGTCACGTTCGGTAGCACGAGTTCTCGCCATCTGCGAGAGAATAGAATACAGAAGTTTAATTCTCAGATCAACAAAGTCGCACAACAAGAATTTCAAGAATAAGAAGTTTTTCCTAAAGGTTCTGCAGCCTCTCGAGGATAAATACAAACGTCTCTGTACCGATCTGCGAGACTCTACTAAACCCGTTCATGATTCGCGAGACCAAGTAACCTAGGCTCTGATACCAACTTGTCATGACCCAATCCTCAGTCGTGATGGCGCCCAACACACTGCTAGGCAAGCCCGGCCTTTTAACAATATTCCTGACTTATACAAACTAATTGTTGCAACCACAGACAATAGATACTAAACTGTTTTATCAAAATCCTGGAAATAACGGTGAAATAAGTGAGAGGTTAACAAAAATACTACAATAAAATACCCAACTAGGACCCGGTGTCACGATCATGAGCCTCTAATGAAGAATATCCCCTACTACAAGTATGTCTAAGAAAGTGTGGAAATAAAGAGTAGAGATAGGAAGGAGAGATCAAGGCTGCAAACGTCATGCAGCAACCTCAATGCTCTCTGAAACTGCGGTCCTGCTAGATAGTCCTCAATCAGCCTGTGATGCACCTAGATCTGCACGCAAGGTGCAGGAAGTAATGTGACTACTCCGACCCAGTGAGTAATAAACATAACTAATGGCTAAAGATAAGAAATCACGAAAATAATGCAAGGTAAACTATAACTGGCAGCCTAGACACTTAATAGTGAAACAACAGGTCAATGCAATAACAGTACAGAAGGAACCATGACAGATAAACAGATAAATAATGATGCATGAATGCAATGCAACACATAGAACGGTACAATCAGGTACCTGCTGCGGTGTGCAGCCCGATCTGTTTAACGTCGACGGTGCTCACTGGGGTGTGTATAGACTCCGGAGGGGCTCCTACATCCCAAGCCCAAATAATCAAGCCATCTCGTGGCACCAATATCCATATAATACCGCTGTGGTACGCAGCCCGGTCCATGTTCAATCCAGAAATTTACACAAGCCACACGGGCAATGTCAAATAACAGTTCTCAGCTCAGGATGTCAATAGAATAGTATTTTTGTTGTCAAATCTTAGAAAATGACTGAGTATTTCAAGACAGTATTTGTACTTAGGACTGAAATTCGTTAATATGTCAAATAATGTGAAAACAGTGATAGTAATCCCTGAAGGATCCAAATAATCGGCTCAAAGCCCAGATATGTCAACGAAATCCAAGTAGGATGATTATCAAACAAGTCTTAGTCGAAAACACAGTATGAATACCACTCGGGACGGACTAAGTCACAATCCCAAATCACAAACGACCTCGCACTCGTCATGGAGTGCGTGTCTCGCCTTAATATAGCGTTACGATGCAATATTTTGGTGTTTCAAACCCTCAGGTCATCATTTACATCTATTACTCACCCAAGCCGGCCCAAAATCTAGCTCGCTATGCCTTTTCCTCTCGAATCAACCTCCTCGCGCGTCGAATCTGATCAAAACCACAAGGAATACATTACAATAGGCTAAGGAAACATAACCCAATCGAAAAGACTAAAAAAAAATATTGAAAATCACGAAGTTGGCAAAACCCGAGCCCCGGTCCCACTTCTCAAAAAATTACAAAATTCACATTACCGGATTACTTGTCTCGCCACGAGTCCATACATATCAAATTTATCAAAATCGGAGTTCAAATTCCCCCCTCAAATCCCTGATTTTAATTTCAAAAGCCAATCCCTAATTCATCCAATTTTTACTCAAATTTCCATTAATTTAAAGGTTGATTCTTCAATAAAATGATGTTTCTAGGCCATAGGTCTCACCTCTGATCAATTACCGTCGAAAACCTCTTCAATTTCTACCAAAAAGCTCTCAAGGTGCTCAACAATGGAGGAAAAATGGATAGACTCGCAGATGAAATATTCAAATAAAACCATTCTGCCCAGGTAATTTACTCTACCGCGTTCGCGATGACCAAATAATAACTCTGCCAAAAATGCGCTTCGCGAATGCGGCTTCATCCACGCGAACGGGAAGGCTTGGGTCCTTCACTTACGCGAACGCGATCCTCCTTTACGCGAATGCGATGCATCACCCGCTTCCCCTACGCGATCGTGAGGCCCCCTGACGCAAACGCGTAGGCCAAAATTCCTGGCCCTCAAGTTTCCTCTACGCGTTCGCGACTCTCCCCCCGCGAACGCGATGAACAATTCTCTGCAACACCAACAGCTGAAAATCCTGCTATCTTTAGAGTCAAAAATGGTCCGATTGACCACCCGAAATCACCCCGAGGCCCCCGAGACCTCAACCAAAACTACCAACACATCCTAAAACATTATTCAAACTTGTTCCAATCTTCAAAACACATCAAACAAAGCTAAAACCATTAAATCACATCAGATTCAAGCCTAAGTTTCTTCAAAACTTCCGAAATATGCATTTGATCAAAAACCCGATCAAAACACCTCCGAATGACCTGAAATTTTGCGCACATCCAAAATCACCTAACGGAACTATTGCAACTCTCAGAATTTCATTCCGACCCCCAGATCAAAATCTCAGCTACCAGCCGGAATTCGCCAAAATACTAACTTCGTCAATTCAAGCATAATTCTTCACCGGACCTCCAAAATCAATTCGGATCGCACTCCTAAGTCAAAAATCATCCCCCGAAGCTAACCGAATCACCTGAATTCACATTCGAGCTCTCTAACTCAATGGTCAACATCCGATTGACTTTTTCAATATAAGCCTTCCTTGAAGAGGCTAAATATCTCTTTTTCTACCAAAACCAAACCAATTCGACTCTAACTCACCAAATGCCGATAATGAAACATGAAGAAGCAATAAAAGGGGAAAACGGGGCGGCAACACATGTGACGAAGGGTCGGGGCGGCAACACATGTGACGAAGGGTCGGGTCGTCACACCTCCAAATTCCAATTCGATCTGTTAACCATTCGAAATCCACCCGACACCCTCGGGACCCCGTCCAATCACACCAACCATTCCCATAACATTACACAGACCTACTCGAGGCCTCAAATCACATCAAAAAAGGCCAAAACCACGAATAACACTCCATTTCAAACTTGATGAACTTTAGAACTTCGAACATCTTCATTCGATGCCGAAACCTACCAAATCACGTCCGATTGACCTAAAATTTTGCATACAAGTCATATTTGATATTTCGGACCTACTCCAACTTCTGGAATCAGAATTTGATCGCGATATCAAAAAGTCCACCTCCGGTCAAACTCATCAAAACCTTCAAATTTCTATCTTTAGTCAAATGACTCCAAAATGACCCACGGACCTTCAAATTCACTTTCGATCATGCTCCCAACACTAGAATCACCATACAGGGCTACTCCCGGGATTGGAATCCCAAACGGACATCGATAACACTGAAATGCACTTCAACCCAAACTTATTAAATTCTTTAAAAAATGCTAACTCCCACAATAGGTACCGGAATGTTCCCAGGTCTTCCAAAACCCGATCCGAACATATGAGCAAGTCAGATGTCATCATACGAACCTGCTGGAACCTTCAAATCCCGATTCTGAGGTCATTTACTCAAAAACCAATCTTAGTCAATTCTTTAAACTTAAAGCTTCCGAAATCAGGATTCTCTTTCCAAATCAACTCCGAACTTCCAAAATTCAATTTCGACCATGCGTACAAGTCATAATACCTGAAGTGAAGCTTCCCATGGCCTCAAACTGCTGAAGGACACTCTAGAGCTGAAAACGACCGGCCGGGTCGTTACATTTTCTCCCACTTAAACATACATTCATCCTCGAACGTGCTAAGAATTGCGCTGGAGTTGTCTAAAATCATAGTTAAACACCTCCTGAATCACTAATAGGTTAAACACTTCATCAAATAAACACTTTTTACTTAACTCATTCTGAGATAACCATGGAAGCACACGAGTAATATCTTCATGACTATAGAATATGCAGTCTTCAAGTAGTAGTCTAAGCCATCATAGCCTTACCAAGATCTATCTACACATAACAGGCAACAATACGAGAATACTTCCGAATAAAATCTATTATGGCGGCCGACAAGCCTCACTCGTACCACCACAAATCAATTGCATACTTTACTCACAATGAAGGAACTGATCACAGCCACCAGTATGCCAATTCAGCTATGGCTAACCAATCCAACCTCTTCCAATTCATCCTTAATTCCCTTAGAATAATAATATCTCCTTTCAACACATAATGCACTCATCCCAAGTGGCCTTGTATCACGAGACCATGCTGTCTCAATTCCCACGAACCATCCCATACCTTTCTTGTACGCATATTCGCATCACAACTGGTATATCCATCCTGATAATTCCTCTATGAATTCAAAGTTTTTTTCTCCTTTTCCTCCCAATGCTACACTGCAAGTCAAAACATCATAGAATATTTTGAGCCTCTTATCATAAGCTGCTTCACAGGCTCGATTCTTAAACATACTACGGGCTTGAATCCTCAGGCACCATATTTTTAAACATTGAATTCACTAGGACCGTTATTGAGAGTCACCCTCTCTGACATTGTCCCGAATATAATCAACTGCAAGGCTCTGCTAGCTCATGACCACCCTCTCGACGAATCACCCGGCTGAATCACCTTCCTTGCAGCTCACTTCTATGCGAAACATAATTCTTGAGTCTTCCCAATGCTCAAACATTAATCGATGATGCCAATTATAGAACACATTCTTCAATTCCTTTGCTCAATTTCCTTGGACGAAACAACTTACCAATATGTTGATAACTCAGAACCTCACAAGAAGATAATCATACAACCCAATCGTAGGCGGTAGAACTCTCCCACGTAGCTTGAACCGACCATTACGCAACTCTGGAACCAACAAGATTCTTTCTTCATTGATGACATGATCTAGCACAACCAACTGGCCAAGCTCCTCGAAATCTTTTTGTAACCCATATATGAATACTCTGAATCATTAACCACATTCATATGTCTGATCTCCTTACCAGATAAACAGTAGGATCCTTCACAGAAGCTTTGCCAACCACGCGACCGCTGATATGCTCACAGGAGATAATCCACCTATGGATACTACACGCCGACATCTTTCAACGGCGCTGCACGAGGTGCAATCACTACGTCATTCATAACTCATCATGAGCCCATGCTTATTTACCAATAGTACTTGTCCTTTCACTTCTTAGGGACATCAACTAAATGTGTAACAATATCTTCCAACTCAAGGTTATGTTGTATCCTTCTTCATATCAAGCAACTCCTTTCCATCATATCAAATCCCCCGCCGTTATGCTAGCCAACATTATAAATTAAGCTCATAGACTCAATCATCGTCCACTAAAATTCCCAAATCCCCCCAAATTTTCTTGAAGGTTGTAGTTATCTTGCCACTGAATCCACGTGCTACTCTACCACTCTCCCACTTTGGCCAAGCCTTCTTCTTTAAGCAACTAATCGACTTCTGCTTCTTGCACCTGGCCTTCTAGAAGTTTAACCACCGCATGACACTTCCCACACGTCCTTCCTCACCCTTTTCTGCTCAGCTGGCACCTTAGATCAAAATCTATCTCGGTAGCTTTTGAACAAATAGACCACTACTAACTTTTATACTTTTTTGAAGATCATCTTTCTCAATCAGTCAACATTAGAAATACACATTCAATCCTGAACCACCACACCCCGCGATCTCTGGCAGCTGCTTCTCCAATACTATCTTACAACATCCTGCCCCAAAGGAGAATTGTAGAAGGTCTTAACATCGACAAACATAGTACATTCAAAAAGGACAACGACACCTCATCACAAATGAAAATTCCGCTATGCTCGCAAATACAAAACCTTGTTACTCCATCAACCCTAATTCGAACATTCTCAGCTCGATTTCCTTTTCCCTATCGGGAATAAAATACCGAATCTCTAAATCATGCACTGAGTAAACCCCCTCTTCAAGCTCCGACACGTAGGCAAGCATCCTACCATCACATCAATAACATGTGGTATCCATTCATAAGTATCATGACAACTTGTGCCTAGACTCAGAGCTCTTAGAAGTATGACTATTGAGGTGAAACGATAGAATATCCTTCCACAAGGCGACGACAATAGTCAATTCAACTACGCCGGGAGAAGCATCCCGCACCACCACTGTAGTTCCTTTAAAATTTCTCAATCCTTGATTTATAATATGTGCTTCACGTCATATAAGATTGATTGGGAAGTAAACAATGGCATAAACCTCAAAGCAATCAAATCGCACGATGAGGAAATCAAGAAGGGATGTGCTCCTAACAGCCCCGTACCCTCCTAAGATAAGTATAGACGTCTCTGTATTAATTCGTGAGACTTTACTAGACTTGCTCATGACTCTTGAGACCTAAGGGATCTAGTGCTGTAATACCATGTTGTCACGACCCAAAATTCACTAAGGGTCGTGATGGTGCCGGACACCATTATCAGACAAGCCAACACCATTTTACTCGAAATTTCTTGTTTTAACATTTTCGAAATTGTTTCTGTTATACATTAAACAAAAAGTAATGAGTTTCACTGAATAGATATTGATGTCTTTAATAAACTCAATATTAAATAATCCCATAATCATCCAAGAAGTCGGTGTCACCAGTGCATGAGCTATCTCTAGGAAACAATATAATACAACAACTGCCCGGAATACAAATAGGACAAAAAGTAAATATAGAAATCTAAAAGAGACTCTACTAGCTGCGGGTCATCTCGAGAAGTGAATCTCACCTAATTCTCCGTATCAACCATGCTCCGACGCCCACTAAGCCGCTAGAGATGTATGCGCCTGTGCAACAAAGATGCACAACAAGTGTAGCATGAGTACAAAAACAATGTGTACTCAGTTAGTATCCCGCCTAATCTCAAATAAGTAGAGACGAGAAGTCGACTTCGACACTTGCTAGTACTCCAATAATGATACATCAATAATATGACAAATCGAGAATTTATATAAACATGATTGTAATTCAATAGAGTGAAGCAAGTAAACAATACTTTCTTTTATGTGAAATTCCTAAATTCTTTTTTTATCATTTATACATATATTCTCAAGTCGGGAAGAAGCAATATCAACTTCAATAAATTTCAAGGCAAGAAATACAAGCATGTGCAAATCATACCAAGGTCGTACGGCTCGATCCAACAATATTTGAACTGTGCACTACTAGAGGGTCGAATGGCGTGAACCATAGAAGTATCTATTGCCCCGCTCGCGACCCATACATACGACGTGGTCAAATATAAGGAAACACAACAATCAGTCAATCAAGAATTTATCAAGGAACAATTATCCAAAGAAAAGCCAATTGTCTTTTAACAATTCAACAAAATGAAATTTAATATTTTTAGAAATTCATTTACTAGTTTGATGTGATTTAACAATTCAAACTGTCAATAAGATTAAGAATATTCCAAGTATAGCATGCTTTTTGGTCCTAGACTACCCTGACTTAAACGTAATAGTAGCTACGCACGGACTCTCGTCACCTCGTGCATACGTATCCCCCACAAATAGGAGCACAAATCCAATCAATTCATCTATAGGGATAATTCTCTCTTACAAGGTTAGAACGGAGATTCACCTCGCTCCAAAGTCCAATGACCGGTCTCCAAGCCCTTCCAATGACTATAACAGATGCCCCGACGCTCCAAAACTAGCAAAATAACGGGCAATCCAACGAAAATACACCCTAATATTCGTAACAACTCAATTTATATGAAATCCAAACTCCGCTCGAAAAGTTGACAAAATTGTCCTCTGGCCCACGTGCCCGGATTTTGAAATTTTTTGAAAATAAAGTTTAGCCATAACCTCATGAACTCAAATATGTAATTTACTCTTAATTTCATGCCCAAAATCGTGGTCAAAACCCAAAAATACCTATCCGAGGTCTTTCCACAAAAACCCCAAGTTTCTACGATTTTTCTTACTTTTAATATGTAATAATATCACGTATTTAACTCACAAGGGGTGGAATTAACTTACCTCATGTTTGATGATGAAATCCCTCTCTTGAAGCTCTCCAAAAATCACCCAAACAAGAGTAAAATGGAAGAAAATAGCCAAGACCCCCGATTTAAAGAAACTTACTGCCTCCAACACTTCCGCACCTGCGGCATACGACCGTTTTTGCAGCTCTGCAGGTGCAACCCCTCTACCACTCCTGCGGTTTCTCACCAGGCTCCCATTTCCGCTTCTGTGCCTCATCTTCCGTAGGTGTGGTCCCGCTTTTGCGGCTACATGACTGCATCTGCAGTCTCCTCACTTCTGGGAAAACACCGCATATGCGTCCCTTTGAGCCACTTCTGTGGCTCCACACCCGCGACTCAAGTCTCGCATGTGCGATTACACAAGAAGGCAGCAGATTTAGCTCTTCCTCCAAATTTTGATTCGATATTTTAACCACCCAGAATCCACCCGAGGCCACCGGGACCCTATCCAATCACACCAACTAGTCCCGTAACATAATGCGGACCTGCTCAAGGCCTCAAATCACATCAAACAACGCTAAAACCATGAGTCACGCTCTATTTTAAACTTGATGAACTTTAGAACTTCGAACTTCTTCATTCGATGTCGAAACCTACCAAATCACGTCCGATTGACCTCAAATTTTCCATACAAGTAATATTTGACATTATGACCTACCCTATGACGACCCAAAGGGTCATCACCTATTTTCTCTGTCATTCTGTGCTTCCGAGGCCTTGAAAACCTTATTTTTACTTGCCCCAATTTGCGTGCATAGTCCGGGCGCATAGCCGGAAAGATTTTATGTAAAATTCTGTGAAAATTTTCAAAATATGGCTTTAAAATGATTAAAGTTGACTTTGGTCAACATTTTTGGTAAACAGACCCGGACCCGTGATTGTACGGTCCCGGAGGGTCTGTATAAAAATATGGGACTCGGGCATATGCCCGGAGTTGAATTCCGAGGTCTAGAGCCTGAGAAAAGAATTTTTCTGTGAAATTATTTTTCTGAAATTATTATGGAAAATGGAAATGAGAATTGATTAAAAGACTATGGTGTCGGGCTCGTATTTTGGTTCCGACGCCCAGTAAAAATCTTATATATGGTTTAAGCGCTTCCTGTGAAATTTGGTCAAAATCGGACGTCATTGGACGTGTTTCGGACTTAAAAATGGAAAATTTGTGTTTGATGAAAAAGTTGGAAGAAATCTTGTGATTTGAGGCTTGATTCTATGTATATGATGTTATTTTGGCGATTTGATCACTCGTAAGTTCGTAGGATGTTGTTGAGTTAGTGTGTGTGTTTGGCTAGGAGCCCCGAGGGCTCGGGAGTGATTCAGAGGTGGTTCGGAGTGGTTTTGCACTTAGAAATATCGCAGATTTCCTTCGTCTATTGCAGCAACCCATTTGTTCTACGCGTTCGCGTTCTTCCTTATGCATTTGCGATTCTCACTGAGTCCCCTTCTTCGCGTTCGCGTACCCCTTACGCAATCGCGTAGGCCAACGCAGGGGCCCCCAGTAATTCCTTCATTGCGTTCGCGAACTAGTCCTCGCGTTCGCATAGTATAAGCTCACCCTTCATCGCGTTCGCGTAGAGTAAACCCAGGACCCCAGCCTTTTTCCTTCTACGCGTTCGCGTAGAGTAAACCCACATGATCGCGATGTAGACCCAGCTTACCCTTCGCGAATGCGGCCCCTTTCCCGCAAACGCGAAGGGCATTTTTGCCCAGTGATTTTTAAAGCTCAAAAATAGAATAGTTACGGGATTCTTCCCATTCTTTCAAAAAACTTGTCTTCTCCAAGTTCTAGGGGCGATTTTTGAAGCTCTTCTTCACCAAAGTATTTGGGTAAGTAAATTCCTACCTAATTCCTTCACTCTTCTTCATTAATTACTGAAATCCTAGACCTAAATCATGAAATCAAAGTAGAAATTAAGGGTTTTGGGTAGAGTTAGGTTTTTGAGAATTTTGGGTCATTCAACCTCAATTTGGGGTCGAATCTTAAAACAAATTATATATTTGAACTCGTGGGGTTATGGGTGATTGAGTTTTGGTCCGAGCCTCGTGTTTGGACTATGTGGGCTCAGTGTTGAATTTTGGTATTTTTGGTGGAATGCTAGAAACATTATATCTAGGTTATGGAATTTTGTTATTGAGTCTTTATTGATATTATTGAATTAATTATGCCTAGATATCGTGGTTTCAGAGTCAGATTTTAGAGGAAAGGCAGTATTTGAGGGTTGATTGCTATTCTTTGGACCGAGGTAAGTGTTTGATCTAACTTTGGCTTGAGGGAATAGGATTAGAGTGTTGTTTGCTAATTGATAAATGTTCAGTACGGTGTATAGGCATGGTGATGAGTATCTATACACCGGTGTCTACCATAATCGTGGGTCCTTGTTTGTACTTATTCTGATAATGTTATGGCTCTTCCATGTTAATTGATGAATTCTATGTGATGTGAAGGGTATGAGGACTGATTATGAATTGTAAATTGTTTGGAGCGTTGGCTCGAATGATAAAAAGACGAATGAGTAAGAAATGAAAGAAATAGAAAGAAATATGATTAATCCCTTGCCGAGATGGTTTGAGTATATTTATTATCTCCCTTGCTGGGATGTGAAGGTTGTTGTTGTTGCTCCCTTGCCGGGATTTAGCTATTTACTTGTGTTTTTCCCTTGCCGGGACACTTCTTATTATTTGTTTATCCCCTTGCCCCGTTTGGTTGTGATTACCGTTTGGGTGAGGAAGAGTGATAATGCACGAAGGGTCATTCCGTGCCATGTTTTGATTATATTTGCACTAAGGGTCATTCCTTGCCATGTTTTGATTATATTTGCACGAAGGGTCATTCCGTGCCATGTTTTCATTATTTATGCACGAAGGAACATTCCGTGCTCTGATGAACCGGGTGTTCAGGCCTTACTTGGACTTGTTCGTGATAGTCTTTATTGATGATTTTCTGGTGTACTCCCGTAGCCAAGAGGAGCACGAGCAGCACCTCAGAGTGGTTCTTCAAACTTTGATGGATAGTTCGTTATATGCTAAGTTCTCGAAGTGTGAGTTCTGGTTGAGCTCGGTTGCATTTCTAGGTCATGTCGTATCAGCAGAGGGTATTAAGGTGGACCCGAAGAAGATTGAGGCACTCAAAAACTGGCCTCGACCTGCATCAGCTATTGAGATTCGGAGTTTCTTGGGGTTAGCAGGTTATGACCGCCGGTTCGTGGAGGTATTTTCATCCATATTAGCCCCGATGACCAGATTGACCCAGAAGGGTGCCCAACTCAAATGGTCAGATGAGTGTGAGGCGAGTTTTCAGATGCTCAAGACAGCTCTAACTACGGCACCGATATTGGTTTTGCCCACAGGCTCAAGGCCTTATACAGTTTATTGGGATGCTTCATGTATTGGGCTTGGTGTGGTATTGATGTTGGATGGCAGAGTCATTGCTTATGCTTCGAGGCAATTGAAGATCCACGAGAAGAATTATCCAGTTCATGATCTAGAGTTGACAGCCATTGTTCATGCTTTGAAGATTTGGAGGCATTACCTATATGGTGTGACGTGTGAGGTGTACACTAATCACAAAAGTCTGCAGTACTTGTTCAAGCAGAAAGAGTTGAACTTGAGGCAAAGGAGGTGTTTGGAGGTACTGAAGGATTATGATGTTACTATTTTATACCACCCGGGAAGAGCCAATATGGTGCCCGATGCATTGAGTAGGAAGTTCGACAGTATAGGTAGTCTTGCTTATGTTCCGGTAAGCCAGAGACCGCTTGCTTTGGATATTCAGGCCTTGGCCAATTGGCTTGTGAGGTTGGACATTTGTGAGCCTAGTAGAGTGTTAGCTTGCACGGTCGCTCGTTCTTCATTATTGGAGCATATCCGTGATCGGCAGTTTGATGATCCCCATTTGTGTGTCCTGAGAGACACAATGCAGCGTGGAGGTGCAACGAAGGTGACCTTAGATGATGATGGTGTTTTGAGGTTACAGGGCCGAGTTTGTGTGCCCAATGCCGATGGGATTCGAGAGTTGATATTAGCAGAGGCCCATAGTTTTCGGTATTCTATTCACTCGGGCGCCGCGAAGATGTATCAGGACTTGCGGCAGCATTATTGGTGGCATAGGATGAAGAAAGATATTGTTGCGTATGCGGCTCAATGTTTGAAGTGTCAGCAGGTTAAGTATGAGCATCAGAGGCCTGGTGGTTTGTTTCAGAGGATTGAGCTTCCCGAGTGGAAGTGGGAGAGGATTTCCATGGATTTCGTTACTGGACTTCCGATGACTCGGAAGAAGTTTGATGCTATTTGGGTCATTCTTGATAGGCTGACCAAGTCAGTGCATTTTATTCCTATTACAGCCACTTATTCATCAGAGAGGTTAGCTGAGATCTACATCCGAGAGATTGTTCGCCTTCATGGGGTGTCGGCATCTATCATTTCGGACCGGGGTACGCAGTTTACCTCGCGCTTCTGGAGAGCAATTCAGCAGGAGTTGGGCACCCAGGTTCAGTTGAGCATAGCGTTCCATCCTCAGACGAACGGCCAGTCCGAGAGGACTATTCAGATGTTGGAGGATATGCTCCGAGCTTGTGTCATTGATTTTGGAGGCTCATGGACCAGTTTTTCCCTTTAGCAGAGTTCACATACAATAACGGCTACGAGTCCAACATTCAGATAGCTTCATATGAGACGTTATATGGTAGGCGACGTCGGTCTCTAGTCGGATGGTTTGAGCCGAGAGAGGCTCGATTATTGGGTACAGATTTAGTTCAGGAGGCCTTAGATAAGGTCAAGATCATTCAGGACAGGCTCCGTTCTGCTCAGTCGCGACAAAAGATTTATGCGGATCGTAAGGTTCGAGATGTAGCTTTTATGGTTGGCGAGCGGGTCTTGCTCCGAGTGTCACCTATGAAGGGCGTGATGAGATTTGGGAAGAAGGGCAAGCTTAGCCCTAGATTCATTGGCCCATTTGAGATTCTCGATCGTGTGGGAGGGGTGGCTTACAAACTTGCCTTGCCACCCAGCTTGTCAGTCGTGCATCCAGTGTTCTATGTATCCATGCTTCGGAGGTATCACGACGATCCAGTGCACATATTAGATTTCAGAACTGTCCAATTGGATAAAGATCAATCTTACGAGGAGGAGTCGGTAGCTATTCTAGACCGGCAGGTTCGACAGTTGAGGTCGAAGAGTTTTCCTACTGTGCGTGTCCAGTGGAGAGGTCAGCCTCCTGAGGCATCGACCTGGGAGTCCGAGTCTAATATGCGAAGCCGTTACCCTCATCTATTTCCCGACTCAGGTACTTCTTTCTTTTGTCCGTTCGAGGACGAACGGTTGTTTTAGAGGTGGAGAATGGACGACCCAAAAGGTCATCACCTGTTTTCTCTTTCATTCTGCACTTCCGAGGCCCTGAAAACCTCATTTTAACTTGCCCCGATTTGCATGCGCAGTTCGGGCACGTAGCCGGAAAGATTATATGTTAAATTCTGTGAATAATTTCAAAATGTGGCTTTAAAATTATTAAAGTTGACTTCGGTCAGCATTTTTGGTAAACGGACCCGGACCCGTGATTTGACGCTCCCGAAGGTCCGTAGAAAAATATGGGACTCGGGCATATGCCCGGAGTCGAATTCCGAGGTCTAGAGCCCGAGAAAAGATTTTTTCTGTGAAATTTTTTTTTCTAAAATTATTAAGGAAAATGGAAATGAAAATTGATTAAAAGACTGTGGTATCTGGCTCATATTTTGGTTCCGACGCCTGGTACAGATCTTATATATGGTTTAAGCGCTTCCTGTGAAATTTGGTCAAAATCGGACGTCATTTGACGTGTTTCAGATTTAAAAGTGGAAAATTTATGTTTGATGAAAACGTTGGAAGAAATCTTGTGATTTGAGGTTTGATTCTATGTATATGATGTTATTTTGGAGATTTGATCGCTTGTTTAAGTTCGTAGGATGTTGTTGAATTAGTGTGTGTGTGTTTGGTTAGGAGCCCCGGGGGCTCGGGAGTGATTCGGAGGTGGTTCAGAGTGGTTTTGCACTTAGAAATATTGCAGATTTCCTTCAGCTATTACAGGCTCCCATTTGTTCTACGCGTTCGCGTTCTTCCTTATGCGTTTGCGATGCCCACTGAGTCCCCTTCTTCGCGTTTGCGTGCCCCTTACGCGATCGCGTAGGCCAAAGCAGGGCCCCCCAGTAATTCCTTCATTGCATTCGCGAACTAGTCCTCGCGTTCGCATAGTATCAGCCTACCCTTCATTGCGTTCGCGCATGTACACACGCGTTCGCGTAGAGTAAACCCAGGACCCCAGCATTTTTCCTTCTACGCGTTTGCGTTTCCTCCCACGCGATTGCGATGCAGACCCACCTTACCCTTCACGAACGCGGCCCCCTTCCCGTGAACGCGAAGGACATTTTTGCCCAGTGATTTTGAAAGCTCAAAAACAGAATAGTTACGGGATTATTCCCATTCTTTCATAAAACTTGTCTTCTCCAAGCTCTAGGGGCGATTTTCGAAGCTCTTCTTCACCAAAGTCTTTGGGTAAGTAAATTCCACCTAATTCCTTCACTCTTCTTCATTAATTACTAAAATCCTAGACCTAAATCATAAAATCAAAGTAGAAATTAAGGGTTTTGGGTAGAGTTAGGTTTTTGAGAATTTTGGGTCATTCAACCTCAATTTGGGTTCGAATCTTAAAACAAATTATATATTTGAACTCGTGGGGTTATGGGTGATCGGATTTTGGTCCGAGCCTCGTGTTTGGACCCTGTGGGCCTAGTGTCAAATTTTGGTATTTTTGGAGGAATGCTAGAAACTTCATATCTAGGTTATGGGATTTTGTTATTGAGTCTTTATTGATATTATTGAATTAATTATGCCTAGATATCGTGGTTTCGGAGTCGGATTTTAGAGAAAATGCGGTATTTGAGGGTTGATTGCTATTCTTTGGACCGAGATAAGTGTTTGATCTAACTTTGGCTTGAGGGAATAGGATTAGAGTGTTGTTTGCTAATTGCTAAATGTTTAGTACGGTGTATAGGCATGGTGACGAGTATCTATACACCGGTGTCTACCATAATCGTGGGTCCTTGTTTGTACTTATTCTGATAATGTTATGGCTCTTCCATGTTAATTGATGAATTCTATGTGATGTGAAGGGTATGAGGACTGATTATGAATTGTAAATTGTTTGGAGCGTTGGCTCAAACGATAAAAAGAAGAATGAGTAAGAAATTGAAGAAATAGAAAGAAATATGATTAATCCCTTGCCGAGATGGCTTGAGTATATTGATTATCTCCCTTGCCGGGATGTGAAGGTTGTTGTTGTTGCTCCCTTGCCGAGATTTAGCTGTTTACTTGTGTTTTTCCCTTGCCAAGATACTTCTTATTATTTGTTTATCCCCTCACCCCGTTTGGTTGTGATTACTGTTTGGGTGAGGAAGAGTAATAATGCATGAAGGGTCATTCCGTGCCATATTTTGATTATATTTGCACGAAGGGTCATTCCGTGCCATATTTTGATTATATTTGCACGAAGGGTCATTCCGTGCCATGTTTTGATTATATTTGCACAAAGGGTCATTCTATGCCATGTTTTCATTATTTATTCACGAAGGAACATTTCGTGCTCTGATTTGGTTACAATTGCACGAAGGATCATTCCGTGCCATGATATGAGAGTTATGTGAGGGAAAGCACGAAGGTTGATGCCGTGCACTTTATTTGATTGTTTTTGGGGAGAATGAGAGTAAAAGAATGAAGGTTGATGTCGTGCAACTGTTAAATTTCCTCCTCTCATTAATTATTGTTATTGCCCTGCTTCTCTTCTTAAATTGTTGACCTTATATCCGGACTGTACCTCCCCCATAGTACGATCCCCTCCCTCTTAACTATTTAATTTATGTATTCTTCCCTTTTATTGCATAGATATACATTGAACTGCACAGGTTGATTTGGTAGTCCTGTCTAGCCTCGTCACTATTTCGCGGGGGTTAGGCCAGGCACTTACCCGCAGATGGCGTCGGTTGTGCTGATGCTACACTTATGTGCTCTTTTGCACAAATCACGGTACCAGAGCAACTTTTGTGCCGCATCAGTAGGATATTGATCGGGAGCTGACTTCAGTCCAAGGACTTTCGAGGTATCCTAGCTGACGTTCGCAGGCCGGATTCCCTTCTATGTTATAGTTTGTTTTCCTTGACCGAGACAAACATTGATGTATTTCTATTCAGAACTGTTTTTAGCACTCTTTAGTAGTTCGTGAGTTAGCAACATCAGTCTTGGGTAGAGAAATATTAAACTTCTGCATTTTGGGTTTTCAGTTATCTATGTTTTAAAAGACTTCTGCTTTTATTTAAATGACTCGTAATATTATTATTGTTGGGATGTTATCAGAAAAATATTTAAATGCTTGGCTTACCTAGCTCCGATAGTACGTGCCATCACGACTCCGATGGTGGAAAATCCAGGTCGTGACATACCCCAACTTACGAAATCGTAATCTGATCCCGATATCAAAAAGCCCACCTCCGGTCAAGCTCATCAAAACCTTTAAATTTTTATCTTTAGTCAAATGACTCCAAAATGACCCACGGACCTCTGAATTCACTTATGATCCCTCTCCTAACACCAGAATCACCATACGGAGCTATTTCTAGACTCGAAATCTCAAACGGACATCGATAACACTAAAATGCACTTCAACCCAAACTTATGAAATTCTTCCAAAAATGCTAACTCCCACAATAGGTGTCGGAACGTTCACGGGTCTTCCAAAATCCGATCCGGACATATGCCCAAGTCCGAAATCATCATACGAACATGCTGGAATCTTCAAATCCTAATTCTGAGGTCGTTTACTGAAAAATCTAGTCTTAGTCAATTCTTTCAACTTAAAGCTTCCGAAATGAAGATTCTCTTTCCAAATGAACTCCGAATTTCCCAAAATTAAATTCCGACCATGCGTACAAGTTATAATACCTAAAGTGAAGCTTCTCATGGCCTCAAACTACTGAACAACACGCTAGAGCTCAATACGATCGGTCGGATCTTTATATTCTCTCCCACTTAACATACATTCGTCCTCGAACGTGCTAAGAACTGCGCTGGAGTGGCACTTTTTGATATCCAATTTTTTCTCATATTTACCAAATACACATATATACCTTCAAAATAGCGTATGAGCATCAATAAGATTTTTTCCATAATTTTTAAAGGCTTTTAATTAATTTATTCCTGTATTTTTATATAAATAAATATTAATTGCATCATAAATAATTTTATAATGATTCATTATTTAATTTCCCATCATTTTTATCCATATTAAGCTTTAAATCTTTTTGTGTATACTTATTTTGCATCTTTGGGCTAAAATTGCATATTTTGTAATAATAGCCCATATATATATATGAATAATTACACTATTTACACAAAAAAAAACTTTTTATATTTTTATAATATTAATTAATTAGTTTAATGTACAAGTGAATATTTTTTATATTTATTAATTACTTTTATAAATTATTTATTTATTAAATATTGGATATTTAAAAACTAGCCCTAAGTTACTCCTATTTTCGGATATAAAACTACCCAACTACAGAAGCCCAACACCTTTACACCAGCCCAATAGTTCCTGAGCCCAAACCAAACAACCTCTTATTAAAACTCGGTCGGTCCCCATATTTATACGACCCGCCCCGTTTACCTTTAATCCCAGTCATTGATCTCTCAAGATCAACGACTCCCATTCACCCCACCTCTTTAAACCTAATAGGACCCCTAACCCCTAATCACTTTACACACCACTATCCCAAAATACTCTCATCTCTCACCTCTCAAAACCTTAGGCCGTCATTGAAAATCTCTCTGATTCCAACCCCAAAAATGGAATCAATCCATGATTCCTTACCTTATTTAGCCCCTTTTCCTTACTGGCTACGCATTTTTGGTATTACATAATGGCCTGCCTAGAATAGCAAGCAAATCTTGCAAAAATCAAACCAAATCTCATTAAAAATCTTTAATCTGTTGCTTATTCCATCTATGTTCATCATTTTTTGATCTTTGAAAGTACGAATCTTTCTATATCTATCATTAATTCGACTTAAACCTAAGGTTAGGGTTTCAGATCTACTTTAATTGAACCAAATCTGGTTTGACTTTATGTTTCTTGTGAATAAACTCCTGTCTATGTTCATTCAATTAAAATATATGTCCCTTTGCATTTATTTTTAATCGATTTTATGGTTTACCTAAAATAACGGTTCAGATATTTCTAGATCTAATCTGGTTCTTAATTTTTTAATTATTTTTCTCTTAATCTTTTCGTCTATATGTCTCTGTGCATCTTATTATAACTCTCTTCGTTAATTTCTGACTAATTTTTACTTACCCTAAATTAGGGATTTTTTATTCTGCAAAATCAAACCAAATATGTTTGATTCTTTATTTATTGTGTTAAAATCTCTGTCTATATGCCTATATGCATCTCTTTGCTTGTTATTACTGCCGACTTTATATATTTTACATAAAACTAAGGTTTGAGACTTTTACTCTTTTCTTTCTTGTATGGTACTGATACTTTCCTTATTCCCAGTCAAACTGCCATGCTTCTATTATTGCTTACCTTATTTGCCGTGAGACTGACTATTAATTGATATTTTCCTTATTCTAACTGTTACTCGCCTGATTATATAATGTTATGCTCTATTAATTTACTGAACTCTATACAATTGATTCTGGGTTTAATATCTTTCCTTGTTTGTGTATGTTTGATTTCATCCCTTATTTGTTTGCCTAATTGAATACTATTTAAACCCCCCCCCCCCCGAACAAGACTCTAACTCTATAGACTCTCACTAAAATTTTAAAGTTTCTGGTTCTATACTCTCTCTGTTCTCTCGCTTATTACTGGTCTTGGCCGGATAAAAGCCAAGGCCAAACATTCTGGACTCCCAACTTTATGGTATTATTCTGGTTTTGCTTGCTTAACTGGTGAGTGACTATCCTTTGTCATACTATTTTTTATGTGTTCAGAACTATGTTTATAACCCATCGTGTTTAAGATCCTTCTCTAAGCATGATTCTGCCTGTTCACATGCTTTATTTAATCCAATGGTTAACACTATTAATTTAGAATAGTTATTTGAATAATATGAATCCTCTTAAAAACTAGACTAATGTTTAACTTGTCCATGCACACTTCTTGCTAATCCTGCACATGTTCTGAACTTTGTATTTTTAAGGTACTATCAACATGTAATTAGTTAAGCTATCCTAACTTTACAGATTAGTTATTTAATTCATATGCCCTATCAATTTGTTGCTAACATGTCTGGTATCTCTCTGAATTCATGTGATTGTGAGTACGTAATTTTTGCCCTATATGAATTATTCTCATAAATTCAAACAAATAACTTTTTTCCAGTGTTTGCAATTTTGTGGATATTTGTGGCATTTTTTCGTTAATTGCTTGCATTTGTCTGTGCATGTTTAATTTTATTTAATTCATTAAAAAACCAAAAAAAATATGTTGCATTTGCATTTAGGATTTAATTTTATATTCTTAGATTAATTAGTAAATTAGATTGAAAAATCACCAAAAATAACCAATTTTGCATTTTATTGCTTAATTTCAAATTTTAGTAGTTCTTTCAAATTAGGTTTTTTATTTAGTTATGTTAATTATTATTTATAATTAATTAGTATTTTTGATAGGATAATTTGGTTTTATGATTTAATTTAGATTTCTATTTTTAATTTTGAAAAAAATGAAAATGAATTAAAAAGAGAATTTGAAAAGAAAAAGAAAAGAATTGGAGAAATCAGATTTTTTGGGCCTGTTGTTTAATTTTTGGGATTTTTTCATAACTATACCATATATGAAACTTTATTACCCTAAATGTGCATAGTTTGTTAATTACCCGCCCAGTCCACCTTTTACCTACAAATTTTGTACCATTCAACTATTAGGCATTAAAAGGGCAGAATATTCCCTAAAAAATGGCTAAAATTAAGGAGAGAATCTTGGTGTTAATTGATTCTCGAAGAAAAAAAGAACGAACAATTCAAATTTTCGAGTTTCAACAACTCAAAGTTAAAAAAATTAGTTCTTCCATATATTTTCCACCATTGATAGCCATTAAAAAGCTTGAAAGCTTTGAATTTAAATTTGGGTTTTCAAATATCATTATTTGTTTGGATTGAGTGTTGTTGTAAATAATTCGGAATATGTTTAGGAGTTTATATCTCAATTTTGAAGGGTTTTGGTGAAGATTAGACTTGGTTTTCACTGAATTTCAGATTCAAACTCGAAGAAGAAGAAGAAGAAGAAGAAGAAGAAGAAGAAGAAGAAGAAGAAGAAGAAGAAGAAGAAGATATATTTCCAGAAATTGTAGATAAATTGTAGTTAGATTGTAGAATTGTAGATAAATTGTAGATGAATTGTAGATTGGGAAGACTAAAACTTCTATAAATCTTCTACAATTATGTCGAAAATGCCAATTATGCTACAATTGAAATGAGAATTTGGATATTAAAATTCAATGTATCTATTTTGTAGATATCTTGTAGATAAATTGTAGATTATTTGTATTCTGATTGTAGATGCATTATTTTCTGTTTTCACAAATCCAAAACGACTAAAGCTTCTACAAAATCTTCTGCAAAAAACAGTCTACAATTTATCTACAATTTTTCTAATTTGACTACAATTTGACTACAAAATATCTACAAATTCTGGAAATATGTCTTCTTTTTCTTCTTCGAGTTTTAATCAACTGTGTTAACCAGTAACCTTCAACCATTGCCCAAAAAAAATAATCTATATAGTAGTAGAGAAAGTATCAAATATCAAATACTGCTCAAATTATAAAACAAAACGTATGCAACATTGAGTACTAATGCAATAGTATTAAAAATAAAATAAGAGGAGTAAAAGAGGATGGAAGATCAGGTAATATAGCTTTAGCTGTTGATAATTTTTTTTCCGGAGTGTTGGTTTTTTTCATGATTTAAGTGTTGAATACAAAGATGGAAGTGAATACAAATCGTGGGGATACTACTGAAGGTAATTAAGTGTAGAAGAAAGAGATGGTAATTGTGGTGAGAGGAGGTTGTACGATAATGGGGGAAAACTGAAGGAAAGTCGTGGGTTGGGGGGTGATTAACAGTAGGTAAATCGTGGGGGGTGTGGGGGGTGGGAGGAGAGAGAGGCGGTAAAACAAAATAAAGTGAAAATATGGTGCTAAAATCACGCCTAATATAAATGAAGATATAATTATACCATTA
>MU769091.1:217908-229036 GCA_026770625.1 Nicotiana glauca
AAAACTGAAGGAAAGTCGTGGGTTGGGGGGTGATTAACAGTAGGTAAATCGTGGGGGGTGTGGGGGTGGGAGGAGAGAGAGGCGGTAAAACAAAATAAAGTGAAAATATGGTGCTAAAATCACGCCTAATATAAATGAAGATATAATTATACCATTAATTTGTATTATGGTATATAAATGATAATTTGGTATGCTTAAATGTAATTAACACAATCTTTAAACATGGAGGGTAATAATGTTTGGTATATGGTATAGGTATGTAAAAATCCCTTAATTTTTCCCCAAGCCCAATTGATTTATACACAATACCCGGTTGACACAGCCCAAACCCGCTCCAAAATCTGGTCCAATCCCAAAATATTCAAAACGAAAGAGATCTAACAGTCCGGAACTGGGGTTTTGTTTAATATATAAGTGTCGGAACCTCACCTACCCCCCCCCCCCCCACTCGTCTCTCTCACCTACACTCTGCAGAGACCAAACCAAAAAACCCTAATCCGCCGCCCTGATTTTCCATCGCCTTAGGTCGGTCGCGCCACCACCAAATGACCCCAAATTAATACTAGAGAACCCCCATGGCTCCCTTTTCCCTAATCCATAACCTTTTTCCCTCGAATCCTTCTAGAGTTCCTCGAATCTTAACTCAAAACATGAACCCTAAAGTCCCAACACTCGAATCTGCGAGTTTTTATTGAAGATTTGAGGTCAAAGTTAACCTTATTCGTGTGTTTTCGTTTGGAAACACATGATTAAGGCTCATTTTGGTCAAAGTTGAAGGACTGAGTTCGATTTCAAGATCTGGTCCGAATTTCTTAGGTATTTTCCTTTTATTTCTATTTTTGTTCTCTTCTTATCTTCTTCTACTCTTTCTTTTATTTTTCTATTTTTTATTTATTTATTTTTTTCTTTATTTTTTTCATTTCCTCACAACATCTGTATTTGCATGTTAATTCTTAGGTAGTGTCAATTATTATTTGTGTCCTGATGCTAAGCTATATTACCTGATGTTCGATTTCATGCTTTGGGACGGAATTTTTTGAGTCTTTAAGACTCTGCAATTGAATACTCAAGAGTTTTAAGCTTTCAATGATAATTTGGTCTCTGAAAATCGAAAAGCCCAAATGGGTAAGGATTCGAATTTGTTTTTGTTGGGCCCAGGGCTGGTTTAATTATTGGGCCAGCATGACCCATGAATTTCTGAGTAATTAGCAGATGTTTAAGGGGTATTTTGGATAGTGTAGCTTAGAAAATCTTGCATAACTAACCAGGAAGCCTCTAGGATGAGGGGTTTGGGACTAACTCTGAAAATCTGGTTTTAAGTTGAGGGTATGTTAGCAAAAACCAAAATTGAAAAAGGTTTCAAGTGTAAAATTGAATTCTTTTAGGCATCCCTAAAACCTTGCCTATAAAGGCACTATTACATGAGATTAAAGTGAGAAAATCAAGAAGATAAAAGACAAGAAAACTGAAACGGCTGCCTTTCTTTAATAAATTTTGAAATAACCTTTGAATTCCTTGCAGTTTCTGGAAAACTATTGAAAATTTTGCTTGTGTTTTGGTTCTTCTGATCCTAATAGTTTAGTTCAAATTACTGAAATCTTCACAGTTTTGCATTCTGAGTTGAAATGGATTGAATTCTGGGTATTTAAAAGTTAGGATTGGATTGCTATTTAAAAACACTGTTTCATTGTTGGGTTCTAGGCTGTTCTGCTATTGACTTCTTGCTGATTCTTCATCTTTTCTTAGCTTTTTTGATATTCAGGTACATACTCTTGAACCTCAATGGTTTGTGAAGTAAACTTGAAGAATGAAATGAAAGCAGAATTTAAAGCATAGCATTAGCTTATCTTGTTGATTCAGTAGTGTTACTTTGATTTGTTCGTTTAATTTAGTGAGTTACATCGTCTAATTGAGTCTAACTTGAATAAGTAAGTTTTTATTACTGTACCTAATTTGGGACTGTCATGAAACTTGGAGAACAATTTGAATCAGTAGTTTAGGCTCTGCATTCCATCATTTAAATCCTGTAATGTGTTCTGCACTGGACATTCTCTACTATATAGTTTATTTAAATTGTTGGCACATGTTTGTGGTGTTTAGATGCTGCAATGTTCATGTAAGTGGATAGTTGAATGTTCCTTTTAAGATTAGTGTGTATACAATCGTGTTGAGAAAAAAGGAAAATGGTCGAGTTTGCATCAGGGGGTAAGAGCATGCATTGATTTACTGTGGAAGGGCATGTGAATGTTTTTAAATTTAGAAATTGTGTGGAAATTGGAATGCTCAATTAATGGATTTAAGTGGGAATTTTAAAAATGCAGCATGATTAGCTAATCAGTGTTTCAATAGTTGTCAATTAATAGTGTTTCAATGAATAGCATGTGAATGTGTTTAAACTTAGAAATGGTTTGAAATAGTTGTCAGTTTAATGATAGTTAGTGTTTTAATAGCTAGTAATTGTTAGTTTGATTTTGTGGCTATTCAGTGTCAATTTTACATGATCTATTAATATAAGACTCGGTTGGGGTTTAAGTTCCCATGTCATTTCTTCACGTTAGCTTGGGGCCTTGTGACTTAAAGTTGTATATCGTATAGCTATCAAAGATGGATTTTCCTTTGTTTGTCAAAAAAGATCTCATAAAATTGTCGGTTAAGTAGGTAAAATCTAATTTGAAAATCGATGGCATATACCTTGGTGTGTTATGTTACTAGCTATTTGGGTTCATATCGGCAGCCTTGTGATTTTTCAGACGCAGCTTGGGAGATTTAGGGATTCGAAGTTGAGTCCCTACTTGCTAATCTCAGGCTCTTGAATGTCTTGGGCACATCTTGGGCCTAAGTCTGAAGAGACTTGCAATTTGAAATTATGTACCTTGGTACCCTTTGCGCCTATTTTGCTGTGTTCCCTCATTTGTTTAGGCTATTGAGGAAGTTGTCTCTTTAGGTAATTGCTTGTTAAACAGTATGCCTATTGGTAGCTAATTTAGTTCTAGCTTTTAGCATAGAAAGTATTCCGAATTTCTTTAGGTTTTTCCTTAATTAACTAGACTCTTTAAAATGGGTTGAAGTGTGCCATATTAGCCAAATGTATAATTTATGGCCGTCATGAGCTAATTTAGAAACTTGCTGGTTAGAATAAATCGAGGTGTACAGTGCCGAACAAAACCTCAAAATGCATGGCCCTCTCTTAATTAATATTTTAATCCTTAAAAATCGAGGCGTGCCATTTAGTTGAATTTCCATGGTCCTCGCAAAGTTGAAACTGCGTAGTTGCTTCGGGGGCGCTATTTTAAAAATTACCTTCCTAAACTCGGGTGTGCATTTTATGTGAACCAAATCCAAATCTTAACAACGTTAAATAAAATGTGTCTCAGACTGCGGGTGCATTTCATGTGGCGTGGTCCAAAGACGTGTTTTAGAAGACGTTGAAATCTTCCTTAAAATAATTAAAAGCGGTTTAAGTTTAAAATGCACATAGGTTTAAAAGTATTTCAAAATCAGATAATTGGGCTAATAATAATAGTTGAGCGACCGTGCTAGAACCACGGAACTCGGGAATGCCTGACACCTTCTCCCGGGTTAATAGAATTCCCTACCCGAATTTTTGTGTTCGCAAACTATAAAACAGAGTCAATCTTTCCTCGATTCGGGATTCAAAACCGGTGACTTGGTGTACCATAAAATTATCCCAAGTGGTGACCATAAATTTAATAAAAATAATCTTGTTTCGATTGTCATTTAAATTGGTAAAAACTCCATTGTGCTACCTTCCGGGGGTAGGAAAAAGGAGGTGTGACAGCTCTGGCGACTTTGCACTTGATTTTTTCCCTATATGAATTACTCCCATAGATTCAAGAAAATAAATTTCTCTCATTATTTATAATTTTATATATTTTTGTGGTATTTTTTGTCGACTGTTTGCATTCGTCTGTACATGTTTATTTTATTTAATTCATGAAAAATATAAAAATATATTGTATTTGCATTTAGGATTTAATTTCATATTTTTAGATTAATTAGTAAGTTATTGTTTCATAAAATTGGAAAATCACCAAAAAATAACCAATTTTGCATTTTATTGTTTAATTTCAAATTTTTTCTAGTTTTTCCTGTAATTTGATTTTTAATTAAATGTGATAATTATTAGCTAGAGTTAATTTGGTAGGGTATTTTGATTTAGGAATAAATTTAGGTTTCATTTATAATTTTTGAAAAAGGAAAATAATTTTGAAAATTACAAAAAAAAAAAAGAGAAAAGAGGGAAAAGAATGAAAGATCAGATTTGGGCCAAAATTCGAAATTCCCTAGCCTAAAACCAATTTCCCCCATGGATACCCGTTTAACCCAAGACCAAAACTCGTCGCTCACCCGGTCTGCCCCCATTCAACACCAAACGACGCCGTTTCACTAGCCCATGATCGGAGCCGTTGATTTTTACTTAATCGAACGGCCGAGAACTAGGATCCTTTTAATACATAATTGCCCGAACTCTAACACCCCCCCGTCTCATCTCTCTTAAACTCACCATCTTCAGAGGCCTTACCCACAAACCCTAGAAGCTGCCCCCATTTTCCACTGCTTTAGGCCGACGACATCGGTCCCAAACCATAGAACCCCCTCCACCTCCTCTTGCCCAATCTCTTTTCCTTTTCCCTCGAATCAGACTTGAACCCGTTGAATCTGGATTTGAAGTTGAACCCTAAAAACATAAAAGCAAGTTTTGTGCATGCAAAGGGGATTTCCTCGATTTTCCTATTTGTTCAAAGTCGATCTGTCACGAAGCAATGATGATCGCTGGTCGTTGCCGAAGAACAAGCTATCAACATTATTTTGAGATAAATTGGAAGTCCAGTATTTATTTTGAGTCCATTTGGTAAGTTTCTGCATTTTTCTTTGCTTTGTGTGTCTTTTATTTTTGCATTTGTTCCTCCTTCTTTCCGCTATATTATTTCTTTTCTTTAAGTTCAGTTCTCTTCTAAATTTGTTGAACCTCGTTTTAGTTTTTGATTCTAGGTTTTTTTTATTTGTTTTCTTTAAAATTCTTGTTAATTTTGTTAGTTTATGCATTCTACATTTTAGCTTCTGATTGTTTTTGTTAATCTCCAGCCCGGTGGATTTTGTGTTATTCTAGTCGTTTAATCAATTAGAGTTCATTAGTTCGGTTTTTAAGAAAGGGAAAAGAAAATAAAAGAGAATTCAGGCATTTAGTTAAATCTTTTTAGTTTTTGAAAGTATCCGAGTTATTATTCCATATCTCTTTTTAATTACCCATTAGATTTCATATCCTACCTTGGGCTATCTATGACCCATTGGAAAAGAGTAGTCGGCCCAAATTCGGTTAAGGTTATTGGGTCGTTTTACCCATTTTGGTCTGCTTTACAGAGGTAAATAACAGGGCTTAAGGGGGGTTATTTAGGAATTTAGCTTAGGAAATCTTGCATAACTAACCTAGGAAGCTTCTAGGAAGAGGGGTTTGGAACTAACTCTAAAAAACTGATTTTAAGTTGAGGGTATGTGAGCAAAAACCAAAATTAAAAAAGGTTTCAAGTGTAAAATTAAATTTTTTTAGGAAGCCCTAATACCTTGCCTATAAAGGCACCATTACTTGAGTTTAAAGTCAGAAAATCAAGAGATGAAAGACCTGAAAATTGAAACAGCTGCCTTTCTTTAAGAAAATCTGAAATAACCGTGAATTCATTGCAGTTTCTGGAAAATTAGTGAAAATTCTGCTTGGGTTTTGGTTCTTCTGATCCTAATAGTTGAGTTCAAATCACTGAAAAATTCGTAGTTTTGCATTCTGAGTTGGAAAGGATTGAATTCTTGGTATTTAAAAGTTGGTATTCGATTTGCGATTAGGAAATAATGTTTCATTGCTGGGTTCTAGGTTGTTCTGCTGCTGACTTCTTACTAATTCTTCATCTTTTCTTTGCTTTTTCGATACTCAGGTACATACTCTTGAGCCTCAATGGTTTGTGAAGTAAACATGAAGAATGAAATGGAAGCAGAATTTAAAGCATATCATTAACATATCTTGGTGGTTCAATAGTGTTACTTTGATTTGTTCTTTTAATTTAATGAGTGACATCGTCTAATTGAGTTGTAGCTTGAATAAGTAAGTTTTATTACTGTATGTAATTTGGGACTGTCATGAAAACCTGGAGAACAATTTACTTTTTTGAATCAGTAGTTTAGGCTTTGAATTCTATCATTTAAATCCTGTAATGTGGACTGCACTAGACATTCTCTACTATGTAGTTGTCACGACCCAAACCCTGGTCGTGATGGCGCCCAACACCTTGGTTGGCAAGCCCGACCTTTAGAACATTTTCAACCCAATTTTACAAAGCTCCTTGTTAGTTATTAAATTTTAAAATACCAGTTAAGCAAAATTCTCAGTCTGATAGTAATAAAAACTGTGCGGAAACTACAATAATAGCAAAACAGCCCATATCAGATCTGGCGTCACAAGTCAGAGCCTCTAGGTACAACTGAACAACATCCTATACATAAGAAGAATCTAGATGCGAAAGTAAAAGGAAAGACAAGAGGAGAAATCGGGTCCTATACCTCAATGATTCCGACGACTGAACTAGGCAGCAGCAATAACCTCAGCTATGCCTCCGGGATCCCTGAATCTGCACACAAGGTGCATGGAGTAAAGTGAGTACTCAGTGAGTAATAGCAATAAATAACAACTGAAAGTAAGAAATCTTGGAAGAACACTACACAATTCTATAACTAATAGTAAAAGCAGTAAAGATCGGCTAATCAGGGAAAAACTGGTAAAAATCTCCTACAGTCCGACAATTTACCGATATTGGTGCGGCGCGCAACCCGATCCACACCAAATACTACTGCGGCGTGCAGCCCGATCCAAATATAGTATATACTGCTGCGGCGCGCAGCCCGATCCAATAATAATAGTCGACTGCGCTCACTAGGGGTGTGTGCAGACTCCAGAGGGGCTCCTACAGCCCAAGCGCTATAATACTGTATCGTGCAGTCCGATCCACATAATAAATCACTGCGGTGTGCAGTCTGATCCATATAATATATCACTACGGTGTGCAGTCCGATCCATATAATATATCCGGTACATATCAAATACCCTCACTATGGGGTCCTTGACCCCTCTCAGTCATTATAGACTTGGCCTCTCGGGCCCACTCAGCTAAGACAGGGTATTCAACCCCAGGTATTTCTCATTTAGAGTGCAAATTGCTAAGACTTGTTTATATTAGGTTTTACAGCTAAGGGCATGACTGAGAGTATGTGTTTAACAGGTAAAGTGAGGTCAATTAGCTCAGCATGCTCCCTAAGGGTTCTACAGATCGGCACGAGGCCCCAAACATGGCAACTAGCCCAAAATATACTGATATAAGCTCAGTCGCAGTCAAAAATACAGTAGAGTCATCAATCAGGATGGACCGAGTCCAAATCCCTAGTAGTAACATCACCACGCTCATCATACGAGCGTATCTCATCTTAACATAGCACCACATAGTACAAATACAGGGTTTCAAACCCTCAGTACATCATTCATAAACATTACTCACCTCAAGCCGGCCGCAATCCTAGCTCGCCTTGCGCTTCCCTCGCAAATTGACCTCCTCGAGTGTATAATCTGGCCAAAACCACAAGGAATACGTTAAAATAAGCTAATGGGACCTGACCCAATTGAAAGAACTCGAAAAACACCCACAAACACGAAGTTGGCAAAACCCGAGCCCCGGGCCCACTTCTCAAAAAATTAGGAAATTCACATCACCGGATTTCTCGTCTCGCCACAAGTACGTACATATAAAACTCATCAAAATCAGAGTTCAAATGCCCTTCAAATTCCAAATTTACATTCCAAAAACCAAGCCCTCAAATTTATAAGAATTAAAGGATGAATCTTCAACAAAAATGGTGTTTCTAGTCCACGAGACTTACCTCCAATCAATTCCCGTCAAAATCCCCTTCGATTTCTACCAAGGAGCTCTTAAGGTGGATCAAAAATGGTGGAAAATGGTTAAACCTCGCGGATGAAATGTTATAAAAAGACCACTGTTCGCCCAGCTTTTCCTTCTATGCGATCGCGGCCCCAGGCCCGCGATTGCGAAGCACAAATTCTCCATGACCCAAAATTACTCTATGCGAACGCGACGTTGTCTATGCGAACGCATCGACTTGTCTTCCAAAGCTACGCAATCGTGTCCCTTATGATGCGAACGCGTAGTCCATTTCCCCAGACCTATGCGAACACGAGCCCCAGGCTACGAACGCGAAGAACAAAAACTCAGGCTCCCAAAAACCTTCTATGTGATCGCGTCCTTACCCTCACGATTGCAGTGAACAATTTCTCACTGCTACAGCTGCTGCAATTTCTGCAATTTTACCAAGTCTCAAACTTCCCGATAGACCATCCGAAACTCACCCGAGGCCCCCGGGACCTCAATCAAAATTACCCAACATATCGCATAACATCATACAAACTTATTCCAATCATCAAACCACGTCAACCAACACAAAGATCCTCAATTCACCACGGATTCGAGCTTAAGTTTATCAAATTCTTCCGAAACTCACATTCGATAAAAAACCCAACCAAACGACGTCCGAATGACCTGAAATTTTGCACACATGTAAAATCACCTAACGAAGCTACTGCAACTCTCAGAATTCCATTTCGACCCTCGGATCAAAATCTCACCTATAACCGGAATCCGCCAAAATTCAAACTTCGCCAATTCAAACCTAATTCTACACCGGACCTCCAAATTCAATTTCGATCGCACTCCTAAGTCACAAATCAACCCCCGAAGCTAACCGAACCAACGGAATCCATATCCGATCCCTCTAACTACATAGTCAACTTCCGGTTGAGTTTTCCAAAACGAGCTTCCTTCTAAGAGGCTAAGTGCCGCATTTCCAACTAAAATCAATCCAACTCTATCCGATCAACTCAAATACTGATATTAAATCATAGATAAACATAATATGGGGGAAACAGGGTGGTAACTCATGTGACGACGGGCTGGGTCATCACAATAGTTCATTTAAATTGTTGGCACATGTTTGTGGTGTTTGGATGCCGCAATGTTCATGTAAGTGGATAGATGAATGTTCCTTTTAAGATTAGTGTGTATAGAATCGTGTTGAGAAAAAAAGGGAAATGGTCTAGTTTGCTTCAGGGGTTAAGAGCATGCATTGATTTACTGTGGAAGGGCATGTAAATTTGTTTAAATTTAGAAATGGTGTGGAAATTGGAATGCTCAGTTGATCGATTTAAGTGGGAATATTAAAAATGCAGCATGATTAGCTAATCACTGTTTTAATAGTTGTCAGTTAATAGTGTTTCAATGATTAGCAAGTAAATGTGTTTAAACTTAGAAATGGTTTGAAATAGTTGTCAGTTTAATGCTAGTTAGTGTTTCAATAGCTAGTAATTGTCAGTTTAATTTTGTGGCTATTCAGTATCAATTTTACAGGATCTGTTAATATAAGACTCAGTTGGGGTTTAAACTCCTATGTGATTACTTCACGTTAGCTTTGGGACTTAAGACTTAAAGTTGTATATCGTATGGCTATCAATGTTGGATTTTCCTTTCTTTGTTAAAAAGATCTCATGGAATAGTCGGTTAAGTAAGTAAAATCTGATTTGAAAATCAATGGCATATAACTTACTGTTTTCTGTTAGTAGCTATTTGGGTTCATATCGTCACCCTTGTGATTTTTCAGACGCAGCTTGGGAGCTTTAGGGATTCGAAGTTGAGTCCCTACTTGATAATCTCAGATTGTTGAACGTCTTGGGCTCATCTTGGGCCTAAGTCTGAAGAGACTTGCAATTTTGAATTATGTTCCTGGTACCCTTTGGTCCTGTTTTGCTCCGTTCCCTTATTTATTTGGGCTGTTGAGGAAGTTGTCTCTTTAGGTAATTGCTTGTTAAGCAGGAAGCCTATTAGTAGCTAATTTAGTACTAGCTTTTAGCATAGAAAGTATTCTGAATTCCTTTAGGTTTTTCCTTAATTAACTAGACTTTTTAAAATGGGTTGAGGTGTGCCATATTAGCCAAAGGTATAATTTATGGCCCTCATGAGCTAATTTAGAAACTTGTTTGTTAGAATAAATCGAGGTGTGCCGTGCCGAACAAAACTTCAAAATGCATGTCCCTCGCTTAATTAATACTTTAATCCTTAGTAATCAAGGCATGCCATTTAGTTCAATTTCCATGGCCCTCGCAAAGTTGAAAGTGCGTAGTTGTTTTAGGCGCGCTATTTTAAAAATTACCTTCCTAAACTCGAGTGTGCATTTCATGTGACCCAAATCCAAATCTTAACAACGTTAAATAAAATGTGTCTCGGACTGCAGGTGCATTTCATGTGGCGTGGTCCAAAGACATGTTTTAGATGATGTTAAAATTTTCTTTAAAATAATTAAAAGAGGTTTAAGTTTAAACTGCACATAGGTTTAAAAGTATTTTAAAATCTGATAGTTGGGCCAATAATAACAGTTGAGCGACCGTGCTAGAACCACGGAACTTGGAAATGCCTAACACCTTCTCCCAGATTAACAGAATTCCTTACCCGAATTCATGTGTTCGCAGACTGTAAAACATTGTCAATCTTTCCTCGATTTGGGATTTAGAACCGGTGACTTTGGACACCATAAAATTATACTAAGTGGCGACTCTGAATTTAATAAAAATAATCCCATTTCGATTGTCACTTAAATTGGAAAAAACTCCCTTGTGCTACCTTCCGGAGGTAGGAAAAAGGAGGTGTGACAGCTCTAGCAACTCTGCTAGCGATAATAACCCAGAACTTCTGCTTCAAGGTTCAAGAATCTGAGCTTATAATAATTGTTATATTTCGCTTTATTTATTATATGGTTTTATTCACATATTTGGGCCTAATGTGCTAAATGTTGCTTTTTATCGTTTTCATATTGGTGAACTGTTTATAAATTGTTACGAATCCCTCTTCTCTCTAAGTCTTATAAATCATTTGAGAAGGGTGCACTTCGTGTAGCTTTTCTTCTGTTAGAGTCATATCCCAAATTTAGAACGAGGTTCAGACAAGTTGCAAAGCCGGCAAAGCTTTTATATTTCCGGTACGCTGCCCGCCCCCCCCCCCCCCCCCCCCCC